>JALGBA010003898.1:22500-97500 GCA_023970755.1 Azemiops feae | reverse complement strand
GATCGGTTGTCAGCTGTGTGACTGTGTTGGCAGGAAAGTTAAGTGGAGCATGAAATCTGTAAGGCAGTGATGGTGACCCTCAACAGAATGTGATTCTCAAGAGTTAATCTTACAGTAATAACAAGCTTGTGAGGCTGACAGATAATGACTTGCGGACATCACTCAGTAGCCTCCACACCTCAGTGAGAAGTTAAATCTGGATTTTTCTAGTCTTTTCCCATTTTAATCAATCACTCTACAATGTGAGCTCTAGAAGGGAAGGGGAGCTGTGTCTTCTGGACACTGGATTTTCTGATCTAAGTCAATGGTGGGTTTTAAGAAGGTCTTAAGCATCTGCTCAGCGAATCTGCTGGCCTTCGCTTCCAATTTGTGTTGTAAAGAGCACAATACAGTGTATATCCTTTAACCAGCATTTCCAGTGACATAGAAAGCAGCCGTCCACCACTATATTTTAGAAATTGTGCTTTATGCCTACACTATCTGGCATCTGTTGGGTTCACATCCCTCACAGGCCATCATTTGCTTTAAACACTCTTTACTGAATAAACCAAGTTCATTGGATTTGTGCCATCTATGGCGCCAAAGACCAAAGCACAGGGAGTCCTCGACTTACAGCCATTTGTTTAGTGACTGAACTTGCAACCGACTGAAAAAAGTGACTTTTATGACCGGGTTTTCACACTTACGACCACTGCAGCACCCCCGTGGTCACACGATCCAGTTTCGAATGCTTGGCAACTGGCTTGTATTTATGACAGTTGCACCCTTCCGGGGTCCTGTGATCCCCTTTTGCAACCTCCCCAGTTGGCTTTCAACACGCAAAGTCAACAGAGGAAACCCGATTCGTTTAACAACTGCACGATTCACTTAACAACCGCAGCGATTTACTTAACGACTATGGCAAAAAGATCATAAAATGCGGCACCTCCACTTTTACAAATGTCTTGCTTAGCACAAAAATTCTGGGGTCAATGGTGGTCATAAGCCAAGGACTACTGTAACCATTTTCTGGCTTAACCTGAAGAGACACATCTTGAAGGAAGAGGGAATAAGATGGTGCTCTTCCAATAAGCAATAAAATGGGCATTTATTGCTCCAAGAAGCAGAGTTGAACATTTAAATCCTTAATCTTTTAAATTGCACTTCTGCAGAGTCACCGAACAGTAGCTAGGTCAGTGGTGGCGAACTTATGGCACGGGTGCCAGAGGCGGCACTCAGAGCCCTCTCTGTGGGCACGCGTGCTGTTGCCCCAGTCCTAGGCCTTCAGCTGGGTTTTATAAAACATTTTCGCTTTAGGCCTCTACCGCCGTGTGCAAAAAAAAAAAAAGGTTCAATCAATCAATTTCAACTTCTCGCGGGGAAAAAAAAAGATCTTGCAAAGTTGGAATGGATTGATTGAACTTTTTTAGTCCCACCCAGTCTGCCGTTACCACTGCAGCCACGCCCACCCAATGGGCCACGCCCACCCAATGGGCCACACCCACCCGGCACTTGACGATGCCTAAGTGGGTTTTGGGTTGCAGTTTGGGCACTCAGTCTCTAAAAGGTTCGCCATCACTGAGCTAGGTCAAGCTAGACCAGATTCAAGAGTTAACCAAGAGCAAAGTTTTCTCAAGGTTAGTCCTTTAGTTAGTCCAAGGAAGAAAGGCTCTTTGTCTTTTTTTCAAAATCTTGATCCTCTCCCCACTTTGGATCAAGTGGGTTTTATCACCAACCTCAATGGCAGAGGCTAACATAAATATTGTCTTCAATACTCCATACTTATTACCTCTCTCTGCGTTGTGAGTATACTCCTCCCCCACCCACCTACCCACCCCCCGGAGAAAAGAAGCTCCTTTAATGTGTTTGGATGGATAATTGCTTCCCTTCACGTAACTGGCTTCAGAACATGTGCATGCCAAATTTACTCTTCGCAAGGTTGAGCAAGTCTCTTAGGTCACCGAGAAGAAAGACCCACCTAGAAAGAAGCAGCAGGGAAAGAGAAGGAGAAATGTCTGCACAGGAGTGATCTTTTAGATAATATCCACCATACAGTGCATCCTGGGGAAAGCAGAGAGGGGGGAAAGAAAGATAGAAGAAGAGGATTGATGTGCAGAAATTCAATAGCCTAGCAGGGAAGAAAGTTGCTATCCGAATCACAAAGAAGAAAAGACACAAGGATCACCGAGAAAACAACCCAAATTGAACTTCACTGGAGGCAGGAGAATCAACACACACTTTGAGTGTTGCACTTCTTACTAATATTCACCAACATATGCATTCATCCTAACGAGTGTGTCTCACACTTCATGGCTATGTCTTCAAACTGCCAGCTTACCAGACAAGAGATTGAGAAGATTAATCAGTGGAACGGCTTGTCTCCAGAAGTTGTGGATGCTCCAACACTGGAGGCTTTTAAGAAGAGATTGGACAGCCATATGTTTGAGACGGCAATTAGGAATAGTAATAGCAC
The DNA here is from genome assembly GCA_023970755.1 of Azemiops feae. NCBI lineage: Eukaryota > Metazoa > Chordata > Lepidosauria > Squamata > Viperidae > Azemiops > Azemiops feae. Next base: position 95,048 of record JALGBA010003898.1, on the reverse strand, counting down.
TTAGACTTATATACCACTTCATACTGCTTTACAGCCCTCTCTAAGCCGTTTACAATGTTAGCATCTTGCCCCCAGCCATCTGGGTCCTCATTTTACCGATCTCAGAAGGATGGAAGGCTGAGTCAACCTTGAGCTGGTCAGGATCGAACTCCTGGCAGTGGGCAGAGTCAGCCTGCAATACTGCATTCTAACCATTGTGTCACCATGGCTCTTAGTATAGCTCTTGCTTGAGCAGGGGCTTAGAGTAGAAGACCTACAAGGTCCCTTCCAACTCTGCTATTCTGTTAAGAACAAAGAAACAAAAGGGCAAGATGAAGTATCCCAACCTATCTTTAAATAATCTAGGGACAAAAACTGGATCTCATTTCAATCAAAATGTTTCATCAAACTGACTGAAGAGAAATGATCAATTGCCCATTTGAATTTGTTCAAATTGACAATTCAGGAGCAACTTTGGGAGAGTCTAAAGACAGAACACAAAGCACGAGGGCTTCCGAGTTTACCATGTCAGACCAACGTGCAACCCTAGCCATTTTAGTGTGCAAACTATGATTTACGGTTTAGTGCATTGTGTGAACCCAATCACAGGTTATTCAATAAATCACAGTTTTTAAAAAAACACCTGGCTTAGCACAACAGGGATATCTTGTAACTATTTGGAAACTTTCCTATGTCTTCCTATTTAAAAATGCAACTCATGGCAGAATGTGTGTTGAACATCTGACTGTATTCTCAGGCACACAAAAACCATACATCCTGAAAGTCAGGATATCAATAATATATCCTAGCTTATTTCTCTTCAACCTCTGATTTTAATGCTGGTGGAGGACTTTTCTGTCCGTAGCGAAGACAACGAATCCAATCCAGCCTTTTCACATACACAATCCCATCAAAGGCAGAGAGTTCCTATTTCAATCCATTTTTTTATTACATTCAACAGACCAGCATTCCCATTGTTCCTATTCATATACACAATATTTAATGTTTTGGTAGAAAAATATACACACCCAAATTTCACTGTCTTCTTGCTTTTTGGAATACATATATTTATTTATTCTGCACGTCGGGACACCCCTTTCTACAAATATCACATGCTGGTGGTGCTTTATTTATCTTAAGATGAATTTATGGATAGCAACAGTTACAAGAGAGTCATGCAATGATGTATTATATTTTATTGTGTAAAGTCAAAGGTTAAACTTATTATTGCTCATGGCAGGCCAACCTTAACCTCAGAATTAATGCCATAAACAAAACACAAAATTTAGTTTGCAACTACAATATTCTACCAGTAAAAAAAAAAAAGGGGGAGAGAGAGAGAGAGAGAGAGACAGTCTCTAAAGAGTTACGATAGTGGCATGATGCCCCCTACTGGTTTTTATACAATATTAATCAGATGGGTCTTTCCAAAAACCGAATCCCTCCTGTTGAACCACTTTTAGACCCAGATTTGATTGGAAAAGACAAAATGGTGAACCAAAAGCATTAGGAAAACCAGACGGCAGCACTGTTCTAAAGTAGTGTAAATCTAAATGTGTTTGCTCACAGGCGTGTCTCATTATGCGTAGGACTGTGGTTGAGATGTATGTTTTGTGTTTGCATGCTAAGGTAGGATGAAAAGAGCTGACCACCTTCTCTCGTATCGGAATTAGTAGATGCTAAGAACATAAAAGACATTGCAGAGAAGAGAGAAATAGAGAGGAATTTTTTTTAGCCGTCCATCTCAGGACTGAGGGATATCCCTACCAGATCAAACATTTATATCCGTACACGTTCATACGCAGCCTTATTTGGATTATATTCAAATTCAGGGCACCTGAATAATAACAGAATAACAGAGTTGGAAGGGAGCCTGGATGTCTTTTAGTCCAACCCCCTGCTGAAGCAGGAAACCTTATGCCATGTCAGACAAGTGGCTGTCCAATCTCTTCTTAAAAACCTCCAGTGATGGAGCATGCACAACTTCTGGAGGCAAGTTGTTCCACTGATGAATTTTTCTAACTGTCAGGAAATTTCTCTTTAGTTCTAGATTGGTTTACTTCTTGATTAGTTTCCATCCATTGCTTCTTGTCCTGCCTTCAGGTGCTAAGCATCTTTCTTGTTCAACTGCATTATCCTTGACCAAGCCATCGAGATAAACAAAATATAATGATTTTCTTTTTCTGGTCAATGTTTTTGAACTCTATAAAGCATTTATTTTAGAGCAGAGCACTGAAATATTTGGGAAATTTTTGCAGGCGCCATTTTTTTCCCCATTCATGTACAGTTCATATTTTTCTAACCATCTAAAACAACGCATCAGTTGAATCTTCTTCAAAAGATGATTCAAAGATGATCAGGGAACTGGAGGCTAAAACATAGAAAGAATGGTTGCTGGAATTGGATATGTCTAGTTTAATGAAAAGAAGGGCATGATAGCAGTGTTCCAATATCTCAGGGGTTGCCCCAAAGAAGAGGGAGTCAAGCTATTCTCCAAAGCACCTGAAGGCAGGACAAGAAGCAACGGATGGAAACTAATCAAGGAGAGAAGCAACCTAGAACTAAGGAGAAATTTCCTGACAGTGAGAACAATTAACCAGTGGAACAATCTGCCTCCAGAAGCTGTGAATGCTCCAACACTGGAAGTTTTTAAGAAGAGACTGGACAACCATTTGTCTGAAATGATATAAGGTTTCCTAACTGAGCAGGGGGTTGGACTAGAACACCTTCAAGGTCCCTTCCAACTCTGTTATTCTGTTATTTCAACAATGCTGGGAAGTGCACCACAATTGCACAAAAGCATCTGTTTCCTGAGGATGCCATTCCCATCAGCTTGTGGATAACCTTTTTCAGAGGTTCCCAATGGAAACCGCTTCCTGGTTTGCCTCGACTTTTTCTCTGCCTTTTTTCTTTTTCAAACCTAAACGGATGCAGAACCTTAGCACGACACACCATATGCTGAAATGCAGAGGGTTTTACGCATCCCCACACAAACCTCCCTGTGTGAACTCTGCACAGCCAAGTCAGCGGATGCCAGAACACCTGCAGGTTTTAATACCTAATTAAGGATCTCCAAGAAGTGCTCCAAGCACTATTCTCTAAAACCAGATGTGCTGTCCATTAATTAAAATTGCTAACACCCAGCCTCTGTGGCCACCGAGACTATAACCGGGGGAAATGTCTTGTTTTAAATATTCATAATTCCACCCCCACCCCCAAGCTCCTAGCAACTGGGTTAGAATGTCCCAAGGCAAAATCAGGAAACTGTTTTGACAGCAATTCTCGGGGTCCCTTCCAAGCTGGCAGAAACTGGGGAGATTGAGCATATCCTGGCAACCCAATCCGGCAGAAAGCTTCCTCGGATGTGCCTAAGTAAACACTGCCGCCGCCGAGGCCTTGTAATGCTTAAGAGAGTCTGGGCGTTTAATCCACTCGCCTTCCTTCTTCTCACTACGGAAATCCTATTTTTTCCCAGTTGAAATCGAAAGCCCAGGGAATGGAAGCCTATCCGGGGGCAAGCTCCAATCCCTGATGAAGCCGTTTGGATTATTTTCATTTATTCATCCGAGTTTCTGAAATGCAGACGGTGGAACCGCCGTTCCCTGTATGCCACAACTGAGCCGATGACATCTTTAGAACTTTAACAGCAACATCACGAATAGGTGCCTATCGTGAAAAGCCGTTTTCCAGAAATCAATATTTATACCCACGGATGCGCCCTCGGTGGAGGTTTTCAAGAAAAGGTTGGAGAAGAAGAGATGGTATGAGGACTCCTGCCTCGGGCAGGGAGGTTAGACTAGAAGATCTCCAAAGTCCCTTCCAAGCCTATGATTCTATACAGCACGATACACAAAGCCAATGGGAAAAAAAGAAAAGAAAACCTTCATGGAATGGCTTAGCACAAGCCAGGCACCCATCCTGTGTCCACATGTACTTTTTTATGCTTGCTTGGATTTTCAGACTACAGTCAATCTTAGAGATTACTGTTTACAACCAGCAATAAAGCTAGTCCTTGACTTACAATAGTTCGTTTAGTGACCATTCAGCGTTACAACGGCACTGAAAAAAGGGACTTACGACCGTTTTCCACACTTACGACCGTTGCAGCATCCCCATAGTCAGGTGACCAAAATTCGGACGCTTGGCAACTGACTCGTATTTATGACGGTTGCAGCGTCCCTGGGGTCACGTGATCATCTTCTGCGACCTTCTGACAAGCAAAGTCAGATTCCTTTAACCACCCTGTTCTTAACAATTGCCGTGATTCATTTAACAAATGCAGCAAGAAAGGTCGTAAACTGGAGCAAAATTCGCTTAACAGCTGTCTTGCTTAGCAAGGGAAATTTTGAGCTCAATTGTGGCTGTTAAGGCGAGGATTACCTGTAATCCCCTGAGCTTTTTGCTCAGGTCCTATCCGATCCTAACTGTACCATTCTCATCTTCCTCGTCGCTTCTTCATCCATTTCTTTGGGATGCCCTCCATGCTGGGCTGGCTGGCATCATTTCTGAACACACGTCTCCCAGGGGGGGGGGGGCTATTAACTCACGATCCTTACGCTGAGGTTTGTGTTTTAAATTAGTTTTCTCTCTTTGTGTTAAGCTCTAAAGGACTAATCACACCTTGTCCTACAAGGTATAAAATACCTTCTCTCAATCATCTATATGATTTCTTTGAGCTTTCACAATTCTGTTTGACCCATGCAGGAATGGTACAATTGAGAGTTTGAGTTTGCGGCTTCCGCTTTTCGCAATGCTACAAGCGGAGCGTCAGATCTGCATTCATTTTTATGGCTGGGAACTGCATTGGCTCAATATGAACAGTTGATGGCAGCAATAAACTCGAGATTAGTCTGTCAAGGAAGTCAGCAGTGGCAGTGAAAGCACAGAGAAAATGAATTAAGAGAAGCAGGTGTCCAAGGCCTGTGTTATCTTTGCATCTGTACATCAAGTTTTATTCTGTTGACAAGAACACGGTAAGGACGTGTCAATGTAGTTGACTCAAAGACTTTGCTTTTTAATCTACTGGAACTGCTAAGGAGGCAAGGAATTCAGCATCTACAGAAACTGAGTGGGAAATAGAAAGAGCTACACAATTTTTCTGGGAAAAGCCACTTGAAATTCCCCACAAAGATGAGTTGGCCAAGTTCAGAAGATGCTGTTTCTGGATGAAAGTATCAGCCCTTTAGACCAGCCTCCCTCTTGAAATTCCTTCCACAAACAGCTTAATGCACAGAAATTCCCGTAGCACTTTTGAGGAGTGATGCTAAGCCTTGCTTTCGTTATTGTTTTTCTACTATCTTTTATGCTTAAAAAACATTACTGTGGACATTAATGTCTGTGGATAGAAATTACTAAGTAAATAAATAATAACCCTCAATGTCATTTGACCAAGAAGAGTAGCAAATTTAGGAAGCCATCCTTTAGGGATTGTAACTGGGACTGGCAAACCCTATTGTTAAGCAAAACAGTCACTAAGTGATATCACAATTAGGATATCGTCATTATGATCTCTCTGCAGCTTTTCTTTGCTTGGCAGACCTGAAGGTTGTAAATGTGACAAACGGTCACAAAATTACTGTTCCATCATTGTCGTAACTATGAACGGTTGCTAAATAAGGACTACCTTTAATGAGTAATCAATCTTATGAATTTTTGGTCTGGCTGTCACCGTTCTCGCATTTTGCAGCATTTTGTGTTGGACTTCAGCCTTTCCTAGTCGCAATCTAGATGGTTTAGCACCCAAACCTCCTTTTCTGCAAATTCTGGAGGGTGGTGGAGCCCATTTTCTGCTTGTGTTCAGAGAACACAATTTATTTCAATGTTTGCGTGGCTTCTCATTCCTATAACCTGCTGGTCTTTGTGGTGGGTTTAAATAAACTAAATGAAACAAAATAATAACTGCACATTCTCACCCTTGAAAGTGGTTTGGGAAACCTTGAAGAATTTTAAGGATTATGACCCCTAAGATTAAGGGCAGTGGGTGTGTGTGTGGATGTTTAAGGATTAGGGTTATGGGGTTAGGTTTCATGGGGTAAGCCACAACAACACCTGTGACTTCATTTGCTTGGGCTGGGGTTGGACTAGAAGACCTCCAAGGTCCCTTCCAACTCGTTATTCTGTATTCTGATTAAACCAGCATGAACGCCTTTGCATATACAGGTAGTCCTCAACTTATGACAAGTGAGCCCAAAAGTTATGTTGCTAAGTGAGACATTTGTTAAATGAGTTTTGCTCCATTTTATGACCTTTCTTGCCACAGCTGTTAAGTGAATCGCTGAAGTTGTTAAGTCAGTAACTCGGCTGTTAAGTGAATCTCGCTTCCCCATTAACTTTGCTTGCCAGAAGGTCGCAAAAGGAGACCACACGACCCCCGGGACACGTCAATGGTCATAAAATGTGCCAAGGGCTTCAATTTGTCATCGCTCCACCACGGGGATGCTGCAGCAGTTAGAATAGAATAGAATAATAACTTCCCTGTCCCTTTTAAACGTACACTAATCCGCATACATTAAAATGAGACTTCGTTGCACCCAGCTCTCCAACAGTGGTGTGAAAAACGGTCTTAAAAAGCCTCTTTTTGTCAGCCCCTGTAACTTTGAGTGGTCCCTAAATGAACTGTTGCAAGTCGAGGACCGCCTGTAGAGAGACAGAGAGGCAGCACTGCTCCTTGGATTGCGATAGTTTCATACAAACCTCCATTTTCTACACACACACACGCCCGCCATTCATCAGCTCCCCCCTCCCAAAGGGGTAGGCAACCTTGGCTCTTTTATGACTCGTGGACTTCAACTCCCAGAATTCCTGAGCCAGACATGCTGGCTGAGGAATTCTGGGAGTTGAAGTCCACGAGTCATAAAAGAGCCAAGGTTTGCCTACCCCTTGATGTCATAGCCGCAAAGCCACAGCACGGAAAAAGAAACCCCCACAACCAAGAGAGCCGCGAAACCTCCACCATTTTCTCCCGCCAAAGGGACTTAACCTGCCGGCTTCCAGAAGACCCGCCCACCGCCTTGCCCTCACCCAACATGCCGCGGCCGGCAGTGCGTGCGGGCAGAGGCGACGCACAGAGGGAGGGGCGTGGCTGGCGGCGGCGGCGGCAGCCGCCGGCCCCGCCCTCCTTGTATGTCGCCTCGGCGCTTCATGGTGACGTCATGGTTGCATAGCGATGAGGCCTAGGCGCTTCCGGGGTGAGGGCGACGACGACGGCGACGGCGCAGGGGAGTTTCCCGGGCAGTGGCGACGCTTGTCAGGCCCGAAGCGATGGGAAGCGGCCGCGGCGGCCGCCCCGGCCGGTTTTCCTCCTCCTCTTCCTCCTCCTCCTCCTGCTTGCCTTCCTGCCACCGCCGCTTGAGTCGCGCTGGCCGCGGGGCGCCTCGCTAATGGCCGCGTTCCGCACCTCAGCCGCGCCGTCGGAGGAGCAGGGTCGCCTCAGCAGCAGCGGCGGCGGCAGCGGCGCCCACAACCGGAGCCAGACGGTGCTGGACGAGTTCACGGCGCCGGCGGAGAAGAGCGGCTTCCTGGAGCGGAGCCGCGGCTGCATCGAGCGGCTCTTCGGGGTGCGCTTGGCCTTCTTGGAGGCGGCGAGAAGCGGCGGCTGGGCTCCTTCGGGCACCGGCGAGCGCAGGATCTGGCTCAGCCTGCGGGGCGAACGGGAGGAAGTGCGCAGCGCCAAGGTAGGCCGGCGGGGGGGGGGGTCCCTGGGGATGAGCCCCTGGAAGGAGGGCGATGCCTGTGGAGAGTCTCGGTCATCCGGCCGTGGTTGTCCCAGTTAGTGCAGGCAGTCCTAGACTTGCGACCGTTCGCTGAGTGACCGCTCGAAGTTACAACAGCGACTTCAGACCGTTTTCACACACTTTAGGACCGTCGCAGCATCCCCCCGCGGCCGCGTGAACAGAAGTTGGATGCCTGGCAGCTGGTTCGCATTTACGACCGTCGCAGCCTCGGTCCGGGGTCACGTGATCTCCCTCTGACAAGCAAAGTCAACGGGGGAAGCCCCAGTTTCGCTTAACCACCGTGTCCCTAACCGAACAGCCTGCCGTGCTTCACTTAAAAGAAATGTGGCAGGAAAGGTCGTAAACTGGGGCGAGACTCACTCAGCAGATGCCTCGCTTAGCGACAGAAAAGTTGAGCTCCGTTGGGGTCGTAAGTCGAGGACCGCCTGTGGGTTCTCTGGGTTCTGAGTCAAAAGATTTTCACTGTTGTGTGGATCCTTGATATTTAAGATTGCCAGGCATTGAACTTTGGACATTTTTCTTTTTCTTTTTTTTTCTCCCCTGTACTGTACAGTGACGGTAGAACTTGGATATTAGTTAGAACAGAGCTGGAAGGGACCTCAGAGGTCTTCTAGTCCAGCCCCCTGCTCAAGCAGAAGAACCTATACCATTTCAGATAAGGGACTGTCTAGTAGCGTCTTGCTAAAAACCTCCGGTGATGGAGTGCCCATGATTCCCGAAGGCAAGCGGTTCCTTTTGTGTATTTTACACCTGGGAGACAGAAGAAAGAGAGAGGGAGGCATAAACAAGGTAGAGATAACGGGTGAGCCAGATGGCAGCTTATCTCCTCAATGCCAGCTTTGTCCAGATGAAAAGAGTCTTGTTTCTCATCCAAGAAGCTTCTTCAGGTCTGACTGAATGATGGGAAACAGAAGGATTATTTGCACTCTGAAACGTTTTCAAGGGGGAAAAAAAAACAAGGAAGCCCAGTTGCCTTTTGTAAAGCACCTTTGGGATGAAGGAAGCGATGATTTGAGGGATTGGGTTCCATCTCCCCATCCCAGCCTGCTAAGGGGCTGTGTTTGACAGGACTCTGAAGGAGGAGAGCCTTTTCCGCCCTGGCACCACTTAGAAGATCATTTCTCTCCCCCTTCAGATTGCCCCAACTTATTGACCTTCCAGAAGGTTAGGTTTTGAATGATAGAAGAGGATATGCGTAGATCAAGGTTGAACTGTGGGGTCCTTGATGCTCTAGTTGGGAGACCAACAATCAAACAGTAAACAGCACCCTGATCAAGGAATTGTCAACTCAGATCAATAGGCTAACAGTAAACAACAGCTTAATCAAGCAGCCACAACTCCTACTAATGCTGACAAGGCAAGTTATTTGTATATAAAAAGACCCAAATGACTGCTAGTCTTGAGGGCTGTAATTTACCTCCCAAGATTACGGGCAGGAAGTGATAAGATCTCATATTTGTGTACATCAGCAGATTTCACATGTATGCCTCTCTGCAGGTGTGTCCATGACAGATGTCTGCATCAACATGAATTCAGAGGGAGGAAATGAATTATAATCTCTCATCTGAAAGACTCTAGGCTTGTGGTGGGTCAATAACCAAGTGATTGTGAGGTGGAGGTCCTTTTACTGAGATGAAACAATCAGTTCAGCTCCTTTGGATTCCAAGATGTGGGGTCACCATTTGGCTTTCATCGTTGGGTGGAAGAACAGCGGTCTTTGAGAAGCTGTATTCTTCCTGCCTTCCAGGAAAAATCTCCCTCTAACCGTTCACCAGCCTGACCTTTCTATTGGACACAAAGACAAAACTGGGGCAACACAGAACTTGTTTATTATAACAGAAAAACCCTGAACAAAGAAGTAGGAACACCTTGTTGTGATGTTGCTAGCAAACTGAGAGGTAGGGCTCTTTCAGAAAAGACTTATTGCCATGATTTATTATAGGGCTAATCAAGAATGTCCTTCTGCTTTTTGCCACTGCAAAAATAGTTCTGAGCAGGCAGGAAGAATAAGTCCATTTAGCTTAGGGGTGTCTGCGCAAACCGGTAGTAGTTCCCTAGGTTCTGAATCAAAGACTTAAATGTTATGGATCCTTGATATTTAGGATGCCAGGCGTTGAACTTTGGACAATTTCATTTTTTCTCTCTCCTGCATTGTACAGTGTCTATAGAACTTGGATATTAGCCGGCTGTGTATTTTGTACCTTTTGCATGAGGTAGAGATTGTGAGAGTTTGTGGGGCGGCTGGGAGACAGATGGAAGAGAGGGGAGGCATAAACAATCGAGAGATAACAGGTGAGCCAGTTGGCAGCTTATCTCATCAATGCCAGCTTTGTCCAGATGAAAAGAAATCTGGGAAGACGTTTTTCAAATCATTCAAAGAGACTTCTCTTTGTTCACTGAAAATGCTCACTTTAATTTGTCCACCGTCAATGACCCTGGGAAACCTTTCTTATTTACCCCAGATCAGCATTAAGGATATTTTGCTAAAATTTCTGTACAGTAGTTTTCCCTTTCTTAGCTGTTCGATGTCTGACAAGAGTGTTCAAGGCTGCCTCTCATGCATGACCACTTCTTCTTCCTCATGCTCTGGTTAAGTCTTAAATAATATTATTTGTAATTTAAGATTCCACCGTGGTTTGAAATAAACGCCTGTTTCAGTGGAAAGAATGCAGCCCTTCTCTAATGGGTATTTCATATTAATATAATAAAGAGCATGTCAGATCTTCTATTTGGGACTTGTGTTAGGGGTTTTCATTTTTGAAATGCCTGTATTAATATAACTGAGTATAGATTATGGAGTGAGTAGGAGATTACTTTAAAAAAAAATACAGAGTAAAAAAGAGTTGAGCTGGTAACTGGTGAACAAAGACATGAAGTGCCTTGTAGGAAAGTATGCATCTCTAAATAAGAGATGAAAAGGGAAGAAAGTTACAGACATGGAAATATTGCTTTGTTGTGCCTCTTTCTAAGGCTAAGTGGTAAATTGTAATGGCCATATGATTGATTTCCAGAGGTAGGATCAGAATCCTACCAGTTATGTACAGAACTTACAGAAGTCGTTTGTGTACTTTGAAATCCTTAGCCAGGAGAAAGGAAGAACCCTTAGCGTGTGCTTTATAATCATGATTTGACAATTAGTGAGTGCCTAATTTGCCTGTGAAGTACAAAGTGCTGCAGAAGTTTCATTCATCCAGAAACTGGAACTTGCACCCTGACGGCTCAGACTTTGCTCTGTCACCCACCGTCCCTCTTAAGTCAGAATGAGGGCATCCATTTTGGGCCCGTTGCTAATATCGCCCGAGAGTTTGAATTTATAATTATTATAAAGCACCTGCGGGTTCATGCGATTTGGAGAAATCCCTCTCCAGGCTGGCAGTAGGGGAGAGGGCTTTCATAACTAGATTTCTGCCCCATTTTTTAACCTTCCAGGAATTCAGAAATATATAAAGAGGTGATTTGTTGGACAGCTCCTATTTTGCTCTTCCTGACTCATGAATCAACAGCAGTTCGAGCAAGGGATTTGTTCAGATCAAAGTAGTACAATACTGCATTGTATAAATAGAATTTTAAAGAAAGGGGCTTTCTCCTAGTTGTCATTAATCTCACATTTGAAGGCAGAATTATTCCAGATTCTCCTTTAGGTCTCCTGGCCATTTGTGGCTTCTCCCCTGAAAGTCGGTATTGACTTGGAACTAAAACTAAACTAGGAATCTGTACACAATGTTTTAACTTCGCTGTGTTGTAATCATTTAGCCAGGTCATCCCATATTTCGAATTAGTTAAAATGTCTGGATATATCATCCTGAAGTATAGTCTCATGAATGGTTTATGGTTGACAATAAGAAACATGAGACTTTTCTTGGTCAAACTGGATGTTCCCCAATATTCACCTTTCCTGCTGAATAGCCCTTTGAAAATAGGAATAAGCGTGCGAATTAGAAACCTCAGACTTTTGATATTAATTGGTTGCCCAATTGCATAAGCAGTTGAGCTTGCACAATTTTAAATAGGAACTCTTTCATATTTCCAGGGTAAAACCGGAATGTTGCAATACTTATTGCTTCAATTGTAAATATAAAAGATAATGTCTTTGAAAACTGTAGCCATGCTAGAGATGTGAGAACTGTAGCCAGTAGAATCTTTTTCATAATTTTAAGGCCACCATAACTGCTTCTGCTGTTGGTACACTGAAGACATTTTCCTTTACCTCCATATTCTTTTACTACTAAAATCTGGAATACAATCAGCTGTATTAAAATGGGATAGGGTGAGTGGGCCCTAGGCAAAAACTACTAATAGCGGAACCAGATTTTTATCTGATGTGAAAACTCAAGTCATTCTTTGCTGTTTCATAGGAAATGATTTACTTACAAAAGTAAAAAAAAAAAAAGATATGCATAGAGAATTCTTGGTATTTTGGCTTGGGTTAGGATTGGGCAATGCATTCTAAGCAGAAGGGAAGCAAACCCAAAGAGGCACCTTATTTAGAGTTGCAGCGGTGGTGGGTATTTTGGACTGTGAAGAGATTTTCCCACGATGTGTAGTTTAATGAAAAGAAGGACTAGGGCTGACATGATAGCAGTGTTACAGTGTTTGAGAGGCTGCCACATAGAAGAGGGAGTCAAGCTATTCTCCAAAGCACCTGAAGGTAGGACAAGAAGCAACGGATGGAAACTAATCAAGGAGAGAAGCAACCTAGAACTAAGGAGAAATTTCCTGACAGCGAGAACAATTAAGCAGTGGAGCAGCTTGCCTCCAGTGGTTCTTTGTACTCCATCACTGGAGGTTTCAAGAAGAGACTGGACAACTGTTTGTCTGAAATGGTATAGGGTCTTCTGCCTGAGCAGGGGGATGGACTAGAAGACCTTCAAGTCCCTTCCAACCCTTATTATTCTGTTCTGTATCATTGTATTATTTTTTAAGCCAAGAAGTCATGGGCTCTTTTAAATTTCATTTAAGCTTAATAAATCCAGTAATGCCTTGAATTTGCCTATCTGATCTGATCATCAAAGGACATTCTTTTAAAATTCCCTGTTTCACCCCATTTCTTGAGGTCAGTGGGTATGGGCTAGCTAGACGACAGGCTTTCTCTGTGGCAGTCCCACTTTGTGGAATTTCCTATTGGAGGTACACGCTCTCTGTACCTTGTTGATAATTCTGTAAACAAGCCAGGGTTGTACAATAATTGTTCCAACAAGCCTTTGGGTCCCTTGTGGTCCTGCATGGAGCCTTTCATCCTCTATATTTATTGTTTGGGGAGTTTTAATGTGCATATATTTTATTTTGTTGTACACTGCCTAGAGTCTTCTAGGATTAGGGTGGATTAGATGCATTGTAAATAAATTAATAGATAAATGGCAAGACCTCAATATTTAAAGGAAGTTGTCGAAGCAAGAACATCTGATGTTAGCAGAGTTTCATCTGTCGGAACCATGACAGAAGTGTTCTATACTAGAAAATTTACATTCCTTTACGCTTCAGGACAGTAAAGAATTTATTGAAATATGTTTACTACCTGGTGCCTGTACAGGCTTTCCACTATGAGTCATCACCTTCTCATGATGATTCCAGGTAAAGCCAAATTCCTTCCATTCCTAGCTAGGGAAATGTGAAACCAGCAGGAACTAATGTGCTACTGTAAATATCAATCTATTTTAACACTCGGAAGAAGAGTTGTCGGCTACACGATAGGAGTTTTCATGTTTGAGGCAATCTTTCCCATATGTTGGGACGAAAACTACAATCCCTAGCTAGCAGAAACCACGCTGGCTGGGAATAACGCAAGTTACAGTAGGGAAGGGTGTTGTAGATAAATCTGTTGGGAAATTGCATCCAGGTGATTGCTGTATTCCTGAGTGGAAATGCCTTGCTTAAGTCATTCATTTCTCATGAAATCCATCATTCCAGGGGATCTAAAAATAGAAAGGTTATCTTGAAATAAAACTAATGAGCTGGTGAGCCAAGCTCATTGGTGACTGGAATCTTTGAATTATTCTGTCCCAGGAATGCAGAATTGTTAAGCGAGGTTCCATAAACGATATAATCTACTTTTCTGTGCAATGTTCCCTTACAGACATCTTTGGTTTAGCAAACACATCCTTGAGAAAAGAGTCAATTGACAGCAGGGAAGCTACAGATAATCCGTGTATGTTATCACAGTGTGCATAGGCCTCCACTCTGGAAAATGAAGAGACTAATTATTTTCTCTGGCATTCTCCTGAATGAGATGCACACTCTTCACTTAAAGCACCTTGTGTTGTTTGGCTTCATGTATTTGCAACTACTATAAAAAGATCTCTTTGGGGCACAATTCAATTATCACGATACTACATTTCTTCCTATTTTTCTCAGCACTTGAGTATAAATGTTAGGTAATTAGATCCGGAAAGCTCTTTTATGTTGTTAGAATTCAGCGCAAGGTTAGCACAGAGCAACACACACAAGAAAAGGGGGCAAATTATACTTCAAGGTGCAATAAAACTCTTTCATACGAGATCTGATTGACTCATTGTGCAGAAGTGTTTCTCCTTAGATTTCTCATAGAGGTTCACACTTGGCAACGTCCTAATTTAAGGATTCTTCTCTTCCCCGTCCATTTTGTAAAAATGAAGGATGATAGTCTTTATTAAGGTGGTTTTCACATGTACTATTTGCTTGCAATCTGCTCTCAGCTCCTCCAGGAAGAAAGAGCAATAAAAACAACAATAAGTAACCTTGTTGACAGAGCTTAGAGTTGTAGCTTTAATAAGGCACAAATTTCAGGAGCCGAACTGTCATCAAATTGCCTTAATTTATGCTTTCTCTTCCCCCCCTTTTTTTCTTTTTTCTTTTTGTAGGAATATATTAAAGGAATCTGCGAGCCCGAATTGGAAGAGAGGGAATATTATCCCAAAGACATGCACTGTATTTTTGTAGGGGCACAAAACCTCTTCCTGAATTGCCTTATTCAGGGCACATCTGCTGACGTTACTATAGCGGAGATCGGGACCCTCAGTATTAAAGGTCGTACCGAGCCTGTTGTCATGGCCAGGAGCCGCATTCAGCAGTTTGTGAACCTCTTCGAAAACAACCTCAACGAGCCGACGGCCAGGGAGTCGGAAGTGAAGAAACAGTTCAAGCACCTGGTTGAAGCTCACGCAGATAAATACATGATGGACCTCTTGATCCTACCAAGCTCACTGAAGAAAGAACTGCTGAGTCTCACACAGCACGAAGGCAGCAAAACAGAAGGCCGAACTGCAGATCCCGGCACGTCCGATGGGATGTTAAGACACCCAACTCAGGTTCAGAAACTATCTGTAGTAAGCAGCGAGGGCAGAGCAGCTCTGGAGGAAGCCAGGAACAATGCAGGCACACCGGTCTCTGAATTAGCCAAGCAAATGGATATAGTTTTCCCCGATACGCCAGAAGGACATTTTTTACCTATAAATGGTCTAACTTCTCTGGAGACATCTGCCTCGAAAGAAAGGCAGTCGTGTAAAAGACGGTCCTCGGATGATGAAGAGAGGCGTCCGAAGAAGCAATTTTCTTTTGAAAGCAACCAGGAATGTAAGCAGATGCCTTGCAAAAGACAGGATGACATAGTGGTGATAGACTTGGTCTCGGATACAGACGAGTCCCTTAATACTAAAAACGGTGATGAAATAAGCGAGGAGATGGAATACAAGATACTGGTAAATTTTTTCAAAAGCATGGGCTACTCTGGGGAAGTTGTAGAAGCAGTGATTGCTGAACACGGACAGTCGGCTGAGCCCTTACTCCTCCTAGAAGAAATTGAGGAAAAGAGCAAGACGGGGGTGGAAGAGGAAGGCCAGTCTAGAGCTACGTCCCAGAGTATCGCAGCACAGGCAGAGACAAATAAAGACGGTCCTGGCAACAGGGTCCACCCAGATCTCGGCCGTCAATCAGAGCCGCCCCAAAATGCAAACGTCACCCCTTTTTCTCAAGCACCCTACAAAACGGAAGACAGAATCTGTGGAGCAGACCCTGAAAATCGAACTGCTCTTTTGGGTAACAAAAAACCGTCGAACAAAGAGCTCAGCAAAATACGACTGGGTTGTTCAGAACAGGGCAGCAAGGCGAGTGAGGTGGAAAGCGACGGTTTCGTGAATGCCTCTAGTAACGCACACATGGCAACCAAGAATAAGAAACCCAAAGACCCGATCTTGGTAGCCAGGGGTGGCTGGGAGAGCACACAGCCGCCAGATCAGAAAGAAACCTTAGTTCTTCGAGGGTGTTCCGGCCAATCACCTGCGACACAGGACCCACCGAGAAATTGCAATCCTGTGCAATTGCTCGGAGCCCAGCAATTCCCTTCCCAAAAACCAAAGCCCTTTGCAGACTCCACCCCTCCTCTGCAACCAAGAAGTTTTTATCCAGAAAAGAAGACGGGGGGACTGTACTGTCACCCTGCAGATCCTTCAGTCACCGGGGTTCAGAGGTTTCTAGAGGCTTTGAAAACGCCGTACAAGCTGGAACTGAAAAACGAGCCAGGGAGAGCCCACTTAAAATACGTCGTAATAGATGGCAGCAATGTTGCAA
The DNA here is from genome assembly GCA_023970755.1 of Azemiops feae. NCBI lineage: Eukaryota > Metazoa > Chordata > Lepidosauria > Squamata > Viperidae > Azemiops > Azemiops feae. Next base: position 78,795 of record JALGBA010003898.1, on the reverse strand, counting down.
TTTCGTGAGTATGGATGATCCTTGGATTTCTAGAAGCATGCAGAGTGAAGAAGGACAGGGAAAGGACAGGAAAGGAGCACCATAAATGAGTTAAAAATATAATGGAAAGGACCTTTTATGCACTCATGTGCCATAGTTGGAATTTCCCATTAGGTTTGTGGGTCTGTTAGCATCCGCATCACCTTAAGAACACATCATAATAATCCCTACGGCTGCAAGCGGCCCATGCTTTCTTGCTTATATTTACATCGTCTGATATTTACATCGTCCTTCCCCTACTTGCCTCTTGGATGGTCCCCATGATTCATGTTTAAATTGGCATTGGAAAATAGCTTGCACTGTGGTAACTATTGTTCCAGGTTTGGATCCTGTCCACTGACAGTTGAAATAAACAGAAGTTACACAGGAGCGTGTTTGCGCTGTTAGGTAACCTTGTTTGTTTTAGCTGTATTTGCAGAAGGAAACATGATTTGAGGATTTCCCCCCCCCCCTTTATGTAGAGGGATTACTGCCAGAGCTTTAAATGAAATTGCAATTCTAAAAATAAAACCTGAAAATTGTTAAGACCCAGAGATAGGTAAGACGAGACAGCCCGTGGCCTGTCAGGTTATCCTTCCACTCCCTTTTCTCTTTTTCAAAGTATATTAAAGGCCTGCCATGACTGGCCTCCTTACTTGACACGCAGCTCGTAAAATACTTATAGTAGCAGTTATGATTCATGTTAAATTCGAGGTGGATTCCCCCAGATTGAGACTGGGGAGAGAAACCATACAAATATCGAAGCTGTGTCATTACTATGCATCACATTTAATTGTGTTCTTGTTAGAGGAAGTACACTCTTTAAAGGGGTTTTTTTGGTCTTTTGCAACAGTAGCAAGAAAGGTCCGTTTGATTCCTATCGTTTGATACGTAAATCAGTGGAAATACATTGTTTAGTTTGCAGTTTTCATTTCATTGTTTTGTATACTGCATATGTTACACATAAGTGTGTTTACACCTGCGCACAAATGCATACAGTATATACACACTGAGGTAGCTATTGAAATTCCCAATTTAGGTTTGTTCTCACCCTTCTATGGCACTTAAGCAGAGCATCCATTTTTCTACCATCTCTGATCTCAGTATTTTTAGCACAGGGGAGTATGTGCGTTATCAAAACTTTCAGTAATTGCAAGTGAAATTCACAATAAATTCATTCTGAAGCCGGTACTCCTCTGAGGGACAAATGGATCATTTGTTTCATCTTCTGTATCGCACAGGAAGTCTTGGACTTACCATCAATCATTTAATGACTACTTGAAGTTCAAAAAAGCTACTTACAACCCATCCTCAAAGTTATGACTGTCACACCATCCCTGTGGTCAGGTGATCTCATTTCAGATGTTTGGCTACAGCTGGTTGAAGCATCCTGCAATCATGTGATTGCACTTTGCAAACAAAGTCCATTAGATAAACTAGATCTGGATTTATGACCACATGATCACCCCAGAGTATTCTAGTGTTATATCTTGGACCAAGTTTCCACCTTCAGCCTAAACTCTCTCACTGGACTATGGCATTGATCAGTCTTTCTCAGCCTTAGCAATTTTAAGATGGGTGGACTTCAACTCCCAGAATTCCCCAGCCAGCATAGCTTGCTGGGGAAATCTGGGAGTTCAAGTCCACACATTTTAAAGTTGCTGAGGTTGAGAATTACTGTTATAGATTAAAAAAAAAAAAAAAAAGAGGGCACTATGATCTTTATTATGGTCACTGGCCAGCAAACAAATCATGTGCTTATAAGTCCGAATCTAGCTTCTCCATCTGTAGTTGAATGCACAGGACTCCGGATTTTTTTATTATTTGTTTTATTAAATATTATGCCACCCACCTTTCCTGTGCTATCCTGATGCTCGCCATAATCCCTACACTGCACTGGCTTGAAATCCATCTCAAATTTGAACCTAGACCCCATTTTACATCACTTACATCTTGGTTGTTTCTTAGCTTGGCCTCAGGCAAGCTTCTTCCTGTTCGTTTTTTATTCTGGAGAACAGCGGAATAAAAAGAGGTGGGGAGAACACATGGCTAGATAGTGACTAACAAAATTTTTGAAGGAAGCCTTTTGTACAAGGAAGGAAATCTAAGGCATGTAGTCATGGTTCTGATTTATCTTGGTCTTTCCAGTTTCTAAGCCTGCACTCCCTCTTTTGTTGCAAGGGGACAAACTTACAGGAAGGAAATATATATAGCGATAACCTTCAAGGTTCAAATTATATTGTTAACTGCAAATTTTGCCTCAAACCTGAGCATTCGATGGGGACAAGGGAGTGAGGAGGTACATTTTGTTTATTTATTAAATTTACCTGCTAGTCCTCTCACTGTTGCAAGCAACTCTGAGCGGTACATTCTGACAGCAACACGCCAATGCCATGCCTGACATACTTGCGTGAGATACCCTGGCACAGATATGTTTAATTACAGTATTTGAATAAGCAGAATAATCTTGGCATAATCACAGCTTCTATACGGCGGCGGCTGTCAGGGATATAGCTATTATTCTTTCACTAACATTGGTTTTCCAAGTACAATCTCTGGATCCAAGAGGAATCATCTCTTCTGCCTTTTTTAAAATTGTATTTATTCCTTAGTGAGAGCAGCGTGGTGGCCTAGAGGTTGAGCTATCACCTTACAATCAGAAGGCTGTGAGTTCGATCCTAGGTAATGGCAGATATTTCTCTCTCTGGGCGTAATGAGTAATTGTCTGCTGTGAACTCCACAAAGGCATCAGGAAGGGCATCCGGACAGTAAACGCTCAGCTCTAATCAGTTGTCCCGACCCCACCCCAAAGCAAGGGATTGCAGGGTCATTAAAAGGAAAAAAAAACTATTCCTTAGTGCAGGGGTCTTCAAATGTGGCCCTTTTATGACGTGTGGACTTCAACTCCCAGAATTCCTCAGCCAGGCACGCGTGAAGTCCACACGTCATAAAAGGGCCAAGTGTGAAGACCCCTGCCTTAGTGACTCAATTCTGACTGGGCAGAATGAGGGAATGGGTAGGCTTTGGTTTGATTTTGGTTTAGCATGTCTCTTATATTATAACATTTACCCCTCATGGAAGAATTTGGTAGCCGATTATGACAAATAGAAGATTACGAAGATTGAGAAATACTACTCTTTTCTCTCTCTCTCTCTCTCTCTCTCTCTTTTCCGATAGCCACGGTCTGCAAAAATTCTTTTCCTGTCGAGGAATCGCAATTGCTGTCGATTACTTTTGGAAGTGTGGCCACCGAAAGATTACCGTTTTTGTCCCCCAGTGGCGAACACGGAAAGATTCTAATATCACAGGTAAGGAATAAAAAGGACTATATCCTGGACCTGTGGATTTAAGACAGACTTCTCCAATGTCATACCTTCTGCTTATTCGAATGCCAACTTTCCTTTTTCCAATACGTCCCAAGCTTAGCTAATAAGATGGTTAGATGAACTTAAAAGTAAGTCATTGGGCATTATTTGCTACCTTCCTACCAAAATAAAAAAATATATATCCATTTTATTCTCTTCTTTTCTTTCCCCTCTTTTTTTTTTTTTTTTTCCATAGAGCAGCATTTCTTAACCCAGCTACAAGATGTTGGCATTTTGGCACTTACCCCAGCAAGAATTGTATGTGGGGCTAGAATTGCCTCTCACGATGACAGGTAAAGAGAGTTGCTTCCAGTTCTGTGACTCTTGGTGGTTTGAAAGAGAAGCTACTCAGCTGACTTGTCCTCTAGGAAGGGGGGTCACTAGAAAAGTTATATATTTTTAACATGTGTTGCTTTGTCAGATGACGAATATAGAATAAATGAATTTACTGTATTGGATTTTCTTTTTCTTTTTTTAAATAGTTTTTTCCACTTAAAGTTTTCATAGATCTCTTCCCAGCTATGTTAGTTCCCAAAGTGATCTCAAAGTAAACCTCCATCACCCCCTTGTTTGGTTTTTTAAAAAAACTTTAAAATTATCCAGGAAATGGTGATAAATCACTAGTTTCATGATAGGATATGACCAACTTTTGCCCAGAAGCTGCATGTTAATCAGGCCTTCATCAGATTTTATTGAGTGCATCATTATTATTATGTTATCAAATAGCTTGGAATCGCTATAAATCTCCATTATTAATATTGGTATCAACACTATTTGTGATTGTTCCAAAGATAGAAGTATGTAATCACATAAACGAAAAAGGAAAGGTAAAACAATAGAGAAAAATAACGAAGAGACTTCTACAAATTTAATAAATGAATTAAATTTTATGACAATTTTAAATTCTTTGTTATATGAACAATGTAAAAAAAGTTTACGGTTATAAAATCTAAATTTTCATTCTTGACTACTACATCCCTTTCTACTTTTTTATGTAGCTCTTTATTCTACTACGCCTTTAAATGTTTCAATAATTTTTTTTAACAAAAATTTATTCAGCGCCGGGGCACTGATTTTCCCAAATGTGTTGTAGATTTTTGCTGCACCTTGCTGAAAAAACTGGAGGTGTTATTGTTACCAATGATAACTTCAGAGAATTTGTAGACGAATCCCCAACCTGGAGGGAGATTATTCAGAGGAGGTACTTGCCTTTTTGATCGCCTTGCTGGTGTGTGTGTGTGTGTGTGTGTATAAATAGTGACATCTCTCTATACTATTTCGGTAGCTGCTTCCTTAGCCACCATATGTAATACGGCTCAGTGGTCAAAGATGCTGAGCTTGTCAGCTGGCAGCCTGGGTTCAAGACCCGAGTGCTGCACGACGGAGTGAGCTCCCGTTACTTGCCTCAGCTTCCGTCCACTAGCAATTCAAAAGCATCCAAATGCAAGTAGATAAATAGGTACCACTTCGGCGGGAAGGTAACAGCGTTCTGTGTGCCTCAGCATGTAGTCGTGCCAGCCACATAACCATGGAAGTGTTTTTGGTCAACAGTGGCTCCCTCAGCTAAGAAACAGAGATGAGCACCATCCCCTAAAGTTGGACACGACTGGAAAAGGGGGGACCTTTACCGTTATCTTTTGTTATTACAAACCTCCCTCTCTTCTGCTGCTCCAGGCTTCTGCAGTACACTTTTGCTGGAGACATTTTCATGGTGCCTGATGACCCCCTGGGACGAAATGGACCTGGATTAGACCGTTTTCTTCAGGAGGAAGCTGGTTTCAGGTAGAACGTTTTAGGGGCTTCCCATGCTCTTTTTTCTTCTCTCGTCAAAAGAGGAAACAGAAATTGAAAAAAAAGAGTCCTGCAGAGAACTGAAAAGATCACGAGATATAGAAAAGACGTGACAAGTTTAGCACAAATAGGAGTGGCTCTGCTGTCAGATTTATCTTTTGTTGCCATAACTGAATGTACAAGGGGTGGGGTTTATTTGCATCACATACACACACACGTACACCGTTAAGATAAGCCCAGTATAATCTTAGTAGCAGTCTCTTGCATTTAGAAATGTGGTAGACTCCTTGTAAATAAGACATTACTCCTGATGTCGTAGAGCACGCAACAGATGGATCTGTGATGCAGGTATGTCAAAGTTTAACATTGAAGCCGTAAAATAAATTGTACCAGGTCACAAGGATATAATAAAACTTTTTAAAGTTTTCTTGGCTGCTAATCTCAAGTGATACAGGGTCTCCTGCTTGATTGGACTAGAAGGACCTCCAAGGTCCCTTCCAACTATTATTCTGTTATTCTGATAAAGTACAAATTAGATCTAGAGGTTCGTTAAGGCTACAATAAGAACAATACTTTAGAGTCAACTAGGTGTAGCGCTAAAATTCTCAGTCTAGGAACCTGGAGATGGTGAGGTCTCATCCTTCCTGAGGCTCAAAGCCAGCGGGTTAACCTTGGGCCAAGGTTCCTTGCCAAGAAAACTGCAGGGACTTGTCCAAGCAGTTGCCAGGAGTCAACACTAGCTCAAAGACACCAAACGAGTAAGATTATCAAATATTGGCCATCTTTGTGATGACTGATGGTAGGCCATCTTACATGGGCAAGGTTGCTTGTTTGTTCACCAATCAAAGACTCTCATACTGAACGCTGTTCCATTCTTCTCCAGAGCTATGCCAACCCAGTACAGCCTTGCAAGCGGAAGCCATCTTCCTTTGGGGATATCGTCTTTCCTGATGCAGTCAGAAGGGAACGGACAGTTGCCCTCAAACCATGTTTCTGGTCTCATCCCTAACCTGCCTCCGTTTCCTACAACGTCCCTCCCCCCGTCTCCAAGATCTGCCAGCGAAACCACCCATTTAAAAGAAGCCTTGAAAAAAATATTCCCAACTTCAGAGCAGAGGGAGAAGATTGAGGAGATCCTGGCCCAGCACCCCCACATGAGGGACATGAACGCGTTGTCTGCATTGGTACTTGATTTAAGCTGATGAACTAAAAGCCCTCCCAAAAAAACTTTTCAGTTTTGCAGTTTGGATTGTTAATGTAAAGAGATGCATCTGAGTTGAAGTCAGGCCATCTGTGAATAGTCAAGACTTAATCCTTTTGTATAAAAAAAAAATGTGAATATTGAGAGGATTTGAGACGTCCTCTTTGTTCACTTAAGTTAAGGTTTTGTTCCTTTTTCTTACAAATTTGTATTGCGTACTTTTGAAAGAAAAGTATTTATTAATGAGTTGGCTTTAAATCATTTGCAAGTTTGTTTTTTTTAGAAGTGATCTGAAAGCAGTTCTAAATTCTGCTGAAAGTAGATTCACACTTCTGGACTAAATGACACGATGAATGGATTTCATTTCTTACACTGGATTCTCCTTGCTGAGTTCACTCCTTATTAAACTGTGCACATTTAAGGAACCTACATGAATGCAAGCAACTTGAGTTGGGCTCAGAAATGAAGTGGGTGGGCGTAGTGAAGGAATGGGACAACTCACCAGGGCCAACCTGCCGCGGGATAATCCAACCATTTTATTTAATTATTTAAAATCATTAAAAAATATATATTTTAATTTTGGTCATTCACGTTTCATTTTGTCCTTCCTTTTTGCACCCTTTATTTAATGATTGTGTTCCATCATTTCTTCGATATTATGTTAACCTTTGTCCTGCGGCAAGTTAACCATTTGCAAATTGTCTTGTGGCACGTTGGCCGTGGTGAGTTGGCCTAAACCCGTGTGGTGAAACCTCTGAAGAATTGGTGCAGGAGAACTGCTGCATCTTGTCTCCTGTAATCTTTTTGGAAGACAGATTGCCACTGGAGAGAACTTTATAGAGCGTGTTAGCAAATTGCTAGCTTCAAATGGCAGATTTACCACAGGGAAACCTTCAATCTGATTCTGTACGCTAACTTTGATTATGCCCTGTGCTCTTCCCTGGTTTTGGAAACAAAAAAAAAGCAGGCATTTCATTCCCAGGTTTTTTTTTTATAGGGTAATATAAACTTGGTGTTCTGTGACACACCTCAAACAAACATAGCATTTGCAGACAATTTGTGCCTTTTGGAAGCCCTGTAAGATTGTCCTTGTCTGGATCTCACTTGACTGTAATGTACCACTTAACATTATATGGTATCTAGAGTTCTGAAATCGAACCTATTTTTTTACGCAACTTAGGGCTGGGTATCAGTGGACTTAAACAAGAAAGAGAGAGAAGTATAAGGTGCAGAGTTGCACGTAATGCAAACTTTTACAACGGGCTCTTCTTGAAGGAGACATGACTTTTTACAAGGGTCATCTTTTGTATGATGGGAACCTACATCTCCATAGCATGTCAGAGATGGTAGTTTGTATGCAAAAATTTCAAATTCCTATTGGATGCCTGCAGTTAAACCTGGGAACATCGATGTCAGAAAATCTGGAGAACTAAGAACAAATAAGGACTGAACAATCCCCCCCCCCCCTTTTCTTGCCTGTTTCTGCTAGTCCAAGCGCATACTGTGGGAGAAACTGCACGTTTAGTGCAAGACTCTTAACATGTGTTCCAGTTCCCCAGGAATTCCTGTCTGCTTAAAAAATGATAAGAGATGTCCACTGTTCTATTTATACTGCAGATGTATCTACCAGCTGTTTTGTCTACTCATCCTTCACTAAACAAAATATTTTTGCAAAGCTCACATCACGAGTAGATTGCACAGTAAAGAAAATGTCTATATATGATATTTTTGGACTATGCAACAGCTATTGACTTGGTTAATTAACAGCTAACGGTGGGAATACAGGAGCCAATCTTTAATGGTCCATGAAATAAAAGTCATTAAGGGGTGAATTGCCAGCACAGTCTATTCACAGCAGGGTTGGGCTGACTTTGTTATTTATGAAAACTACCATGGTCCATTGATGTTTTAAATTTACAAAGCAGTACTTTGTATTAAGTCATCCTGAGTTCATGCTTTTGCATAAGAAGCCATGGGTTTGGCAGTGTAATCTAGTATTTTTAATTATTATTATTTTGCAACAGCCCTGGCGAGTTTTCGTTAATCCGTTGGAAGATCACCTATGGATTAGTGTAGTTTTGTGCTTCTTTCTGGGCTAGTCTAAAGCAGTTGGTAAAATGCTTATAAAACGGAAAAACACTAACCTTTTAATTAGAGTCCAAGGCAGGTTCTTAAAATTCAAGCTAGCGGTGTTCCCTAATAGAGACGCAGGTAGTCCTCGACTTAACAATAATTCATTTAGTGACTGCTTGAAGTTACAATATCACTGAAAAAAGTGACAGGACCATTTTTCACACTTAACGACCACTGCAGCCTCCCCGTGGCCACGTGATCAAGATTCAGACGCTTGGCAACTGACTCACATTTATGACGGTTGCAGTGTCCCAGTGGGTCACGTGATCCCCTTTTGTGACCATCTGACAAGCAAAGTCAATGGGAAAGCCGGATTCCCTTAACAGCCGTGTTGCTAACTTAACAACTGCAGTGATTCACTTAAAACAAGAGTGGCAAGAAAGGTCGTAAAATGGGGCAAGACTCACTTAACCAATGTCTTGCTTAGCAAGTTGTAAGTTGAGGATTGCCTGTAGTCCTCAATTTAGGACCGGTCCCTTCGTGACTGTTTGAAGTCGTGACCAAAAAGGGGCTTATGACGCAGATTCAGAGTTCTGACTTCTGGCCTCCCCTCCCCCCCCGAATCACATGACATTTTGGGCCCCCAGGCAACTGGCCTGCCTTTGCCACCGTTGGCAGCGCCCTGTGGTTCTATGACCATGGTTTTGACAGAAACTGGCTTTTACTTCTGGCTTCCCATTTTTAATGGCGCCGTTTGTGTTTCCACCTGATTACCTGAACCTCTTGGGTAAAATTCCAAGCAATGGATCACATATAGGATGTGAATAAGGACTTGATTTTTGACTTTGGGTCCCCATTGAAAGGAACACAAGACGAAACTCAAAAGGCTGAAGTTGCATTTGCTAGGGTGTTGTTGTTTTTTGCTTTGAAAAGGTTTTAAGTTTGGGATGTTCCAACCTTGGCAACTTTTAAGACCTGTGGACTTCAACTCCCAGAATTCCCCAGCCAGCCACGCTGGCTGGGGAATTCTGAGTGTTGAACTCCACACAAGTCTTAAAAGTTGCCACGGTTGGACCCTCCTGCTATAGGCAAGATAATTTTGGTCGCCATCATGCTAGAAGACGTGCTAGGGAGGTAATCCTTTCAACAACTGCCCAGTATGTTTTTAAAATGTCCTACGAAAGATAAACAAATGTGCAATATGTTTTCCTAGCTGGGAACAAGAGAACATTGGGTATTTTTCAGAACAGAGGTGGCCCAATCTAGCAATCTTTGATTAGATTAAGCTGTGGAGTTCAGTACAAAAGTTTTCTGTTTGATCTGCACACATACACACCCTGAAATGGAGGGAGGCAGGGGTGTTTGACTCCGCTTGCTAATAGTCAAAGCAAAGTTGAACCAATCAACACGAAGCGCTCTTACGAAACCATTTCAGCTGAGTGAGCGACAGACAAATTACAAGGAAGCGTACTCACAGCGTACTACAAACCATCCAGGAGAAATGAAGAGACTCGGGATGACCATTTGCCAATTGGATTTGATCCAGTCATTATACGAGTAAAGTTCTGTTGGGAACCTCTCCCTTTAATGACACAAAGACTTGGTATATTGCTAATTGGCTAATTGACTCCCATCTGCTGGAAGTTTGGCCTGTCTCTTTTTCCAAGAAGGAAGACCTGCATTCTCTGATGAATCTTATCCAAGGTAGAGGACAAAGCAGCCAATTATTTGATTAAATTGCTTATCTAAACTGGCTTTTCTCCCAGTCCTCTGAGTTAATGGGCTCACAAGTCAAATTGCTGGAAATCACGATTATGAAACGGTCTTTGGGGGGTCTTGTATCGATCTGAAGGTTAAGATGGTGGCCCTACAATTGACATGCTTTGATTGCGGCTTGCTCTTTGCTCTCTGGACTGTCAACCCATCCAGTTGAAACAGGCATGGCAAGTTTCCCAGATCCCAGCTTCAATTTTCAGCAGATAGTGTTGTTCTTGGATATGATGGAGAGTGTTATGACGAAATGACCTCTGTGTAATGTGAATGCACATCCAGATTGTCAAGTTTTGTTTGCAGATTTAACCTTGGAATAAATTTTTAATCGTGGAGCAAAACACCATGTCCTCAAAAAACAACAACAACAACAACCAGGAGAAATAACAATAATAATTAGATTTAAGATAAGTAATGGCTGGGTGAAGATCTTGGATCTCACGTTAAATCAGAGGTGTCCAACCTTGGCAACTTTTAAGACCTGTAGACTTCAACTTCCAGAATTCCCCAGCCAGCATGATTGGCTTAGGAATTCTGGGAGTTGAAGTGCACAGGCCTTAAATTTGCCTGGATTGGAAACCCCTGGGTTAAATAAAGCTGTAGATCAGGTTAGAATTAGATAACACAGCAGGTTGTGTGAGCCTCTCGACAACTAAACTTTCTTTTGGAAACTACAGCGGCCGAGCTTAAGAGGGAAAAAAGCATATATTAAAAGTATTGCCACCAGGTGGAGGTAAAACCTTGAAAATGTCGCATCTGTTGAAGAGAAGTCAAAAGCTGGCCTGAACTCTGGAGCAGCAACCGGCAAACAAAAGGGCCTCTCATATAGTTCAACTTTACTGCAAATTTGGCAGCCATGTAACTGATTATCTGGTGTTTAAAAAAAATTAGGAACAGGAGGAGGAACCAACTTGTTCCCACGTCCATCACTGAAACCTCAAGAAATCCTGCAAACAAACACAGATTCTACCAAGAGAATTCAAGCATCTTGGCATCGAAAATCAGTGTGGTAGGATTTAGAGCAGAGGTCTCCAAACTTGGGCAACTTTAAGACTGCAGACTTCAACTCCCAGAATTCCCACTGGCTGGGGAATTCTGGGAGTTGAAGTCCACAGTCTTAAAGTTGCCAAGTTTGGAGACCCCTGATTTTAGAGCTAGGAGGTGGCAATGTTATGGGTGGGAAAGAGAGAAATTTGCCTCCCGTGTACTTCCCACTTCGGATCCCAGCCTTAAGCCATCTCCAAAAATTCCTGAGGCCGGGGTCAGGGACGTGGGTGTCTGGGAGGCCAAAGTTTTTTAAACCCAAAGACGAAAAACTTTATTTTATCTATCATTCTATCTTCTTCCTCTATCTTCTATTTATCATCTATCTATCTCTCTCTATCCTTCCTTCCTCTTCTATACTGTATATCTCTACTGTATATCTCTATCTTCTATCTATCATCTGTCTGTTTATCCTATCTACCATCTGTCTCCAAAATAATTTTGGTGCCATTCCAACATCTCCTTATCTCGTTTCTTGTATGCATAACCCAAACCAGGGCAGAAAGTGGCTCTTGCATGAAAATTATTGCACAGCAAGTCTATGGACTGTTGCATCCCCCTCTATCTAATGCCTTGCCCTCCCCTTTATTAGAACAGTGGTCCAATCCAAATCCAAGTGGAGACAAAAAAGCCCCCCGTGTTTTGAAGTTGCCCATCCAGGCTGCTGAAGGACAGCAGATGGAGCCAGCATTCAGGACAATTTGATGACAGGCTTCCCGGCCTTGTCGAAATGTGTAATTAATCTTTCAGACCAGTCTGTACAACTGGAAGGGTTCGATATTACCCAACCACAAGCATTTGGCTTGTGTAAAATAATAGAAGGCACTTGAAAGCTTTGTTTACTCTAAAAGGACCAAAGAGAGCTGCCAGCAGACTTTTGTCAGAGAGCCAACCAATATTTTGTGGCTGCACTGGGGTGTGTGTGTGTGTGTGTTGGGGAGGGTAGAGAGTGTCCTTGGCTCATACTTGCCTTGTTGCACCATCAGCAGGATGGAACCCCGGCCTTCCCTGGAGAGTGTCTTACATAATGTGGCATCAAGCCTTTGCTGGCTTACAAGAAGCCACCAAAAATGAAATATTTCATACCAAGAAGACAGCAGCAACAACTGCTGCTAGACTGCCTTGCATGAAAATAAGCACACACAGTACGCATAGATCTTCACACAAGCTGTGTTCTGGGCTGGTTTATCCAATTAACACAATTGTGTGGGGAACAGGGAGAGTTCACACACTACACTGAACGCTAAGCTAACCAGCATTTGGGAAGCCAGCTGGATGGGTGGGGCCAAAAGACGGGCAAAGAGGCAAGATGGGGACACAACATTTCGTTCTTCTCAGCGATGGTACCGACCTTCAACCAGCCCTTGCAATCCCCCCAACCAGCCCTTCACCTCCCAATGACCTCACCTGACGTGACCTCCCCATCACAAGACCCTCACCTGATTAGGACCCTCACCCGACATGACCTCACCACCGCAAGACCTACTGACCACACACAGCCCTTATAAACAGAGGAACACCGACACTGACATCCCCTAAATTCCGCTGAAGATGTTACTTAGCCTGGTAAGGAAACGTTCGGACACCAACCCACAGGCTCTGAGAACGAATCTCCACCCTCGCCCTCCACCTGAGCCACACGTATTCGCCACTATCGCAAACATTTTAGATTCAGAGTTCGGGCTGACAATAATAACGTCTCCTTCCAGCTTTATATCATTTGAAGGACTTATCCAGAAGGTTTTTTTGGGGGGAGCAATACAGAAATTGTTGGTGGTCGTCTTCTTCTCGGAAGTTTCTTCAACTTCTCAGCCCAGCCTACAGTTCTGAGATTTTTCTGGCAGTCCCCATCCAAGAACTAAGCAACCTGTTCTTGGTTAGCTACTAAGACCAGACGAGATTGAGTAGGCACTCTCGCCTGCTAGTTTTCATAGCAGAAATGATGGGAAGTGTTGTAAGTTTACAGCAGTTTAGTTGAAAGTGAACTACAAACGGCAACATGGAAGGCAAGGGCTACCCCTCCTGGCAATGGGATACCCTTCTGTTAGGGGGAAGAAAGAGAGTGGTGCCCCACCTTTTTCCGCACCCACAAATGAGATAGGGCTTCACTCATGAACCCACAAGCAACATCTTTTTTTGGGGGGGGGTTTCTACCCCATTCCATCTGTGCCTGCTTCCTTCCTGCAGTAGGGTAAAAGGGGTTGCTTGGTTAGTGAGTCCTCTGTTAAGAGAATGGAGAAAGCAGCAGAGAAGACTGCTTTTTAAAAGAATTGATGGTACGGATTTAGAAACCGTCTTTTTTTTTTTTGCTACGATGGCTATTTTCACCCAGAAGGTTGAATGCAAAGCCTTCGTCATAACCTGCATCAGAGAATTCTGATTTCCATTTAGATAGACAGAGATGGTCCTCAGGCACTTCCCCCGACAGCCCCATTTCAAATTGTCCCAGTATTTATATCCTGCCTTTTGAAAGCTCACAGGTGGGGGTCACACAAGACAGCATCCCTCTTTTTATTCTCACAACAGCAACGTTCTGAACTAAGCTGGGAAGAGAGAGAGAGAGAGAGGGAGGGAGGGAGGAGAGGGAGAGAGTGAGAGAAAGAGGGGGAGGGGGAGAGAGGGAGAGGGAGAAAGGGAAAGAGAGAGAGATGGAGAGGGAGGGAGGCAGAGAGAGAGAAGGAGAGAAAGGGAGAGAGGGAGAGAGGGAGAAAGGGGAGAGAGAGAGAGAGGGAGAGAGAGGGAGGGAAGAAGGGAGAAAGGGAGAGGGAAAGAGGGAGAGAAAAAAAGGAGAGAGAGAGAGACTCCAAATCAGCTAGTGAGCACTGTAATCAAGGATGGGACTAGAACATGGGTGCAGTTCAGCCAGTGTACACTGCAAATGCAAATTTACAAAACTATAAGCATACAGTACACTGGGTATATAAGAGCCATGGTGGCGCAGTGGTTAGAATGCAGTATTGCAGCCTCATTCACGCCTCACTGCCAGGAGTTCGATCTTGACCGGCTCAAGGTTGACTCAGCCTTCCATCTTTCCAAGGTGGGTAAAATGACCCAGATTACTGGGGGGCAAATATGCTGACTCTGTAAACTGTTTAGAGAGGGCTGTAAAACACTATGAAGTGGTATATAAGTCTGGGTGCTATTGCTATATAAAAGTACTATGTAGATTCACAGGATTAAATTTCTCTTGAGGCTTTTGAAGACAGGAGAAAGTTCACATCTGGAGACCTGGACCATGATGACGATCAAAGATAGCAAACACAATTGCCTGGCTTAAATAGGATGCTAAACCAGAACAAAAGCAACCCAATTGTAGTTTAGTGCAGTGGCTCCCAACCTTTTCTATACCCCGCACCCCTAGAAGGCTTCTGATATATTCTCGCGCCCCTTACAAAAGTTCAAAATAATGGCAACGAATTACGCATATACACTATAATTTTGAAAACCCCAAGTTTTCGCACCCCCTGGAATATCATCTCGCACCCCCGGTTGGGAACCCCTGCTTTAGTGAGACTTATCCATCTAATGTGTGAGTGTGGAGAAACCTCTGTGTACATATGGAACTATAATTAAGCAGGCTTCTCTCCTTCAGAACATCCGACGTATTCTCATTTGAGAAGCTTGGTGTGTCATTAAAGACCCTGAGGTTCTCTTGAGAATGAGAGGCATGTCATCCTGGACCTCAACAGGGAAACTCAGTCGCTCAGGCTGGAGTCTTTGCATGCTGAAACTCCCCAGTGGATTCCGGATATCTTCTGCTGGAATCATCCCACAGCAGGGGAAAGGAGCAGACTTGGCCGGAAAACCTGCTAAAGCGCTGTTTGTGCCTGTCAGACATGCACTTGATCAACCAATAGCCTAACCTGGAAAAAGGCAGGTTACTATATTTATAGAGTGACATCACCTCTATCATAGTACAATTCTAGAGCCACAGGCCAAACTCTGAAAGCCCCCTGGAAGACGTGTTCTGATTCTGGTTTGGAGCAAACCATTATTCTCCAGAAGTGTGAAGGCTAATAGTTTTTCGAATCACGAGGAGAATGCATTCTGGAAGAGGCCGAGGTGGCAGAAGCCTACATCAGACCTAGATACTGGACTGTTCAAACTGTGATCTGAAAGAATCCAAGTCTTCAAATAGATATTAAAATAAATTGGGCCTGGTTAATTTGGCAGAGGTGTTGGTGTTGATGTTGGTCCTGATCTTGATCTTAAGTCTGGCTACATCTGCAGCTTTCATCCAGCTTCACTTGTCCACTTCTAGATGCTTGAATCTATAAAACGTATTTTCATGATTCCAGAGCTCATCGTGAACAAGGAGATTCAAAGGCCACCACATTTCCTGAAAGGGAGAACAATTCATCAGTGGAACAACCTGCCTCCAGAAGCTGTGAATGCTCCAACACTGGAAGTTTTTAAGAAGAGACTAGACAGCCATTTGACTGAAATTGTATAGAGTTTCCTGCCTGAGCAGGGGGTTGGACTAGAAGACCTCCAAGGTCCCTTCTAACTCTATTATTGTTGTTGTTGTTGTTGTTATTGATCATCGCACAGCCGGCCAGATGTTCAGACTGGATTTGGCATTTTTGTCTACCTATCGAGTCCTTACCAAGGACCTGGGATAGGCAGATGTGGATGTTTGAAGGTATTACAGATATCGTCGCAGGATGGAAGCAGTTCCTAGTAAGGCTGCCTTTTGCAATTGACTAATGGCGAATTTGTCAGTGCCGATGATGGTGTTCCAGTGGTGCTCCAGTTGTTTTGGGATTGCACCCAAGGCGCCTATTACTATTGGTACTACCCTTGCTTGCTTTTGCCACAGTCTTTCTATTTCTTTTTGTAGGTCTTTGTATGTTGTTGTTGTTATTATTATTATTGATTATTGATTATTATATTATTATTATTATTATTATTATTATTATTATTATTATTATTATTATTATTATTATTATTATTATTATTATTATTATTATTATTATTATTATTATTATTATTGATCTTGATAGCCTTCAGAGTGACAGCCTCTGTCTCTGCTCCGATCCATTCATAGCATTTGCTAGCACAGGATTAAGAATTCTTCTCGTCTCTTAATGGGCCAATTTGTGAGGCACATTCTATAAGATTTGGTGCTGGTTTCTGTGCAGGTGTTCGGTTTTTATCGGTGGCAGAAAATGGCGTGTTTTTTATATTTTAAAATATTGCTGGAAAGCAATTGAAAGACGCTATAGCAAAAGCTACCTAACTGGCAGATTGGCAGCTCTGCTACATTGCTTGGAAACTAATGTTAGACGCTAATGCATTATGAGCTGATGCCAAAAGCCTTTTGCGCATCCCGGGAAAAAGCAAATGTGTCAGTTTATTCTGGGATCCGCTTCGTAGCATGTGTGCCATCCTGGGAAATGCCAAGACAACAAAGAATGCATAGATAACCCAGTCAATTAGGAGTAATTGCTCAGTAGTTAGGATACAAGCACTCCCTTCATTGGGTGGTTCTTAAAAAGCTGCACCGAGATTGACAGAAGAATAAAAATAAAAATTTTAGCCGCGCTCCGGAATGCCGTATAGAGAATGCCACTTTTCATAGCCATCCAAATATCCTGCCAATTCTTTAAAAAAAAAAAAAAAAAAGATATTTCAGTAATATCAAACAAAAGGGCTCTTGAAGGAGCTGCACTGATAGGAACAACTTAAGAGAGAACGGGAGAGATGGCAATACAATACTAGGAGGTTGTTAAAGATTTTTAACAATGGCCCAGCAATTAAAAGAAAAAAAGAAAGAAAGAAATCTGATGTCTCTCTGTGCCAATCTATCATGTTCAGGCAGCTGTTTAGCCAATGCCACTCAAAATAGGAAAAGAAATAGCAGCCAGTCAGGATGTCACACTACTAACAGTTTACAGCTTTTGTATTTTAAAGGTCTCTTTCTCCATCTTATGAATATGGTTTTTTAAATTATTATTATTATTTAAAGGAAGCCCGTACAGACTAAATGATACTGGGTAATTAATTCTCAAAAGCATCTCATGTTGAAAAACATCTGGGGAAAGGTGTTGAAAAATTCTCTCCTTTAAAAATTCTCTGGAATCCTCGCTCAGCAGAAAGAACATTTATTGATGAAAAATGTTGACAGGGGTGGGGCTCAAAGATGGCGGGCCGGACTCCTTTTCCATTTTAGTGACTATCCTATAGCTACAAGTTAATTCTCGACTTACGACCGCAACTGAGCCCAAAATTTATGTGGCTAAGCGAGACATTTGTTAAGGGAGTTTTGCCCCATTTGACGACTTTTCTCGCCACAGATGTAACACACCAACACCAACAACAACAATAATAATGATGATGATGATGATGATGTTTGAAGGGACCTTGGAGGTCATCTAGTCGAACCCCCTGCTCAATGCTTAAGTGAATCACTGCAGCTGCTAAGTTAGAAACACGGTTGTTAAGTGAATCTGGCTTCCCCATTGACTTTGCTTGTCAGAAGGTCGCAAAAGGGGATCACGTGACCCTGGGGCACAACAATTGTCATTAAAATGTGCCAAGGGTCCCAATTTGCGATCACTTGACCATGCTGTTGTAAGTGTGAGAAACGGTCATAAGGCCCTTTTTTTCAGTGCCATTGTTAACTTCGAAGAGTCTTTAAATGAATTATGTGTAAGTCAAGGATTATCTGTATGCTAAATTTGTCTTTGTCTAATCTTTACTGGGAAACCTAACCCAGGACTATCTTCCTAATAAAATAATTAAGGAATTGTGTGTGTGAGGGGGTGTCGCACTGCACAGCCCGAGTAAATAAACCAGGCAAACACCACTTTATCCTGGCCACAATTAATTAAATTACAGTCACGGGTCTTTGCTTTTATTGAAAGAAACCAAGAAATGGTAGATGTTTGGCCCCCAAAATGCGTTATTCACCCTAATGATTTTTTTTTCCTCTTTCTCTTTGCTCCATTTATTAATTTCTTAGCTGAATAACAATCGGCTGCCCTGGGAAATATTTGTTAATATTTTATGCCCTGTAAACATCTGGATCCAATTTAGCCAACCAACATTTGTGAGCTAAGCTGGCACTTTGCAAAACCACTCCAGGCAATTCAGAGTCTCCGTTTGCATTTTTGTTTTTGTTTTTTTTCCTTGGGAGATAAAATTACTATCAATTTAATTTTGCCGCAAGTTATTTAGGACACATGCTTGCCTCTGAGCAGTTTAGTATCTTAGGGGCAACACATACACATATACACACACATACATACACGCACACATATATACATACACATATTTATATAGACATATATATATATATATATATAAGGTCTAGTTTAATGAAGAGAACGCGAGGGGTGACATGCTATTCTCCAAAGCACCTGAAGGCGGGACAAGAAGCAATGGATGAAAACTAATCAAGGAGAGAAGCAACCTAGAACTAAGGAGAAACTTCCTGACCATTAGAACAATTAATCAGTGGAACAACCTGCCTCCAGAAGTTGTGAATGCTCCAACACTGGAAGTTTTTAAGAAGAGACTGGACAGCCATTTGTCTGAAATGGTATAGGGTTTCTTGCCTGAGCAAGGGGGTTGGACTAGAAGACCTCCAAGGTCCCTTCCAACTTTATTATTATTATTTATTATTATTTATTATTATTTATTATTATTTATTATTATTATTATTATTATTATTATTATTATTATTATTATTATTATTATTATTATTATTATTATTATTATTATTATTATTATTATTACCAAGGACACATGGGGAGCGGGGGCAGAGGGGGGGGAAGTGGGATCTGTTATTACTGAATCAACTACCTCCACTGCACAGTTACCCCACTGGAACCGCAAGCCAACTGGCAGAGCCACGTCTTTAAAAGACAGAACTGCTGGGGCCAACCTCACATCACGGCAAGATGTTTCAGAGGGGCAGGAGCCACAGCAGAGGAGACCCTCCTCCTGGACCCCACCAGCTGGAATAAACAGGCTGATGGGACCAGCAGCATGCCAGCACTAGTGAGGCGGGCCAATCCCAGTGGGGTGAGAGAGTCCCTGGAATGAAGGAATTATTACGGGATACCTGTCTATGATCAATCACGGAGAGGAAACCGTTCTTAAAACTGCAAAATAAAGTACCAAGTCAGAAAAGGATGGCGTAAAATCTTGACTCAAGACAATTCCCAATTCCCTTTGTATCTAAAGGGAACGACGGAGGTCATGCCAACGAAGCCATATACATCTTTTTTTGATTTTTTTTTTAAATTATGTTTAAAATATATATATGTAAGTATATATGTATGTGTGTGCGTGTGTGTATATATATAAATAATAATAATAATAATAATAATAATAATAATAATAATAATAATAATAATAATAATAATAATAATAATAATAATAATAATAATAATAATAATAATAAAAAAGATGGAAGGGACCTTGGAAATCATCTAGTCCAACCCCCTGCTCAGACAGGAAACCCTATACCATTTTGGACAAATGGCTGTCCAGTCTCTTCTTAAAAACTTCCAGTGTTGGAGCATTCACCGTTTCTGGAGGCAGGTGGTTCCACTGGTTAATTGTTCTAACTGTCAGGAAGTTTCTCCTTAGTTCTAGGTTGCTTCTCTCCTTGATTAGTTTCCATCCATTGCTTCTTGTCCTGCCTATATGTATATGTATATATATAATGTATTTATTATACATTAAACAGCAAATTCAGACTTTTAGAGTACTGTGTTTAAGGGAGAAATAAGCATAATGACTATAATCGGGAATATTTTTTAATAAGCATGTTGGTATAATGGGAAGGCACAATGGGAAGGAATTTAAAACTATGCAGTTTTCAAATATTGTTTTCTTTCTCTTTCTCTTTCATTTATATTCTTTGTTTTTTGCAATTCATAGAGCTTTCCAGTTTTCTTTTTTTTAAAAATAATAATAATAATGACACAATAAACTTCGAATTCCATGGGAAAAAAATTATATCCAGGCTATTGTTTGTACTCATTCATATGATAAAATTAGGGTCTAGATTCAGGCTATTTTACAATGACAATAGACCCACTTCAATCAATGGGATTACTCTAAGGTTGGATCCAATCCTATATCTATATTGATGGCATCTAATTTCTAAATTTGTCCCAACTACGTTCAATTTCAGCTTCTCGTGATCATTCTTCCTTCTCGTCATTTATTTCCTGTTTACCTAAGCAATCTGCTAAACTCTCAAGAACAAAATCCTAAGATGGGAATCCCTGCTCTTTGGCAGCTATCAGTCAACTCAATTGATAAAATAATAGATCAAAGACCAGTTCCATTTGGTCAAGGCCCCATTTATCACCAGCAAATTGTTCCGGCTTTTTAATACCTAATCCTTTGAAAGAAGAAGGTAGCTATTATGTAAGGGCTGCACACTCAGCCAAAATCAACTTTTGGGGCATTGCAGGACCTCATTCTAATTTTGCAATTTCTGCTGATGCCGAGTCAGAAGCTACACCTTCTGGCTGTAGCCCCTCTGTCTACTTGGCTTTGCTACACTGGTGTTGTGTTGGGGACCAGCACAAAGGATACCAGATACCAGTAAGAAGGAGAGGCCTCCAAGCTCATTGCTTTCTGGTTATGGATCAGCCATGCCACGCTTCTTCTGAACCTCTTGGGCCACATTGATCAAGTTTTATTCCATAGCTTACCCAAAAAAAAAGATATTTATTTTCTTCTACCCAGATGTTCCCAGATACTGAGGCTGAAATTGAAATACAGGTGGTCCTTGACTTTCGACTACAATTTGAGCCTAAAATCTGTTGCTAAAGGAGACATTTGTTAAGTGAGTTTTGCCCCATTTTACGATCTTTCTTGCCACAGGTGTTAAGGGAATAATTAGTAACACGGCTAATAATTAGTAACACGGTTGTTAAGGGAATGTGGTTCCCCCCCCATTGACTTTGCTGGTCAGAAGGACGCAAAAGGGGATCACGTGACCCCGGGACACTGCAACCGTCATAAATATGAGTCAGCTGCCAGGCGTCTGAGTTTTGATCACGTCACGGTGGGGATGCTGCAACGTTTGTATGAAAAACAGTCCTCAGTCACTTTTTCAGTGCCGCTGTTTAACTTCGAACAATCGCTAAATGAACTGTTGTAAATCAAGGACTTACAAAGTACTGTCTCTACTTTGGCCACCGAATGAGCAGAGAGGAATCATTGGGAAAGACCCCGATGTTGGGGAAAATGGAAAGCAAAAGGAGAAAGGGACGGCCGAGGACGAGAGGGTTGGATAGTGTCACTGACACACTGAGCGTGAATTTGGGCAAACTCCGGGAGACAGTGGAGGACAGGAACGCCTTGCGTGCTGTGGTCCACGGGGTTGCAAAAAGTCAGACATGACTTAAGAGACTGAACAACAACAACAACACAGATGTTCAGACAATACCAGGGACCTGCTTTTTGCTCAGATGGAGACCAGGAGAAAAACACTTCCCAGCAGTCTCCACCAAAAACCGTGGGAAGAGCTGATAAAGGAGTCTAATTGATTGCTTCATCAGATACCATTATTATGTCTTTCAATCCCAGGCATGCGGGCAGATTAAAGCAGGGGTCCTCAACCTTGGCAACGTTTAAGACTTGTGGACTTCAATTCCCAGAATTCCTCAGCCAGCAAAGCTGGCTGAGGAATTCTGTGAGTTGAAGTCCACAAATCTTAAACGTTGCCAAGGTTGAGGACAACCTGGATTAAAACGTTTGATGGACGATATTTTTATGCAGTTGATAAGAGATACATTTGTCCTGAGTTGTACGTGAAGCATTTCCCCAAAGAACTGTGACTTCAGAAATGAGAAATGAAAAGGTAAGGAAGGGCTGAGAATTGCCTTGAAGGGAAGAGTTTAAGAGAGGTTTGTATTTAAATGTCTGTTTGTTTTGAAATATGCATTATATGGATCCTTGCACAGATGAAAACATTTGAGCTGGAAGTCAGCAACAGAAATCCGTTTCTCTCTTGAGGACAAGATAATATTGGCACTGTTGCTATCTAGGAAACAACATTGGAATAACTCCCAGCAATGCTGAATATTACCAACCAGAGACTAATGGATGGATTACATAATCCTACTGTATTAACTTTCTTCTAATTATACTTGCTTTTGAGCAGACAGTGCTTGCCAGATGTATCTCAAGAAACCAGGATTAAATGACAATGATGATGGAACGGCTTTCCTGCAGATGTGATGGGTGCTCCATCACTGGCACTTTTTAAGAAAAGACTTGACAGCCGTTTATCTGGAATGATATAGGGTCTTCTAATTGAGCAGGGGGCTGGACTAGAAGACCTCCAAGGTCCCTTCCAGCCCTATTGTTCTGTATTCTTGTGTCTGGTTGTTTGTAACCTGCACGTAGGCGAAACGGTGCAGATTAGGGCAACATTTTTTGAATCAACTTACCACAAAAGGGCTAATTTACAGTGTCCAAAATGCGGGACTCAAAAACCTACAGACTCCTGTAGGACTAAAATTTGGCACAATTGAGGCAGAAGCCAGCCATGTAATCACTGTTTCCAATTATCCCTCCAGCTTCCTACAAAGAAAGTCAATGGGGAAGTCAGCAGGAAGTCGGAAATCACTCCCACTCCTTTTTTGCTCACCTGTGGTCATTTTGTTTCTTGGTATAGGTAAGGAAATATCTCTGAAATGATGACCCAACAGAGCACGGGTTGTCTAGAGAGAGAATAAGGAAGTCAGTGTGTGGCAAGGTTTCTTCTGTAATAGGAAGAGGGTGTCTTCTTCAGACAAAATCTTTTCTTCTAGTTAATTCATCCCAATGAAGATTATGCTCTAGGCCAGGAGTAGGCAGCCTTGGCTCTTTTATGACTCGTGGACTTCAACTCCCAGAATTCCTGAGCCAGCCATGCTGAGGGGAAAGGGAGAGGTTTCCAAGCTGAGCCATGCTGGCTCAGGAATTCTGGGAGTTGAAGTCCACGAGTCATAAAAGAGGCAAGGTTGCCTACCCCTGCTGTAAGCTCTTTCAGCACTTGGATGGACAAAATACATATATGACCACAATTGAGCCCAAACTTTCTGTCGCTAAGTGAGACATTTGTTAAGTGAATTTTGCTCCATTTTACGGCCTTTCTTGCCACAACTGTTAAATGAATCACTGCAGTTGTTAAGTTAGTTACACAGTTGTTAAGTGAATCTGGTTTCCCCATTGACCTGGCTTGTCAGAAGACCGCAAAAGGAGATCACGTGATCCCAGGATGCTGCAACCGTCATAAATATGAGTCAGTTGACAAGCGTCTGAATTTTGATCACGTGACCGTGGGGATGCTGCAATGGTCGTGTGAAAAAACGATCATAAGTCACTTTTTTCATTGCAGTTGTAACTTTGAGCAGTCACTAAATGAACTGTTGTAAGTTTAGGGCTACCTGTATGTCTGCTGTAGAGTTTCCTCAATACTCTGGCACAAAAATTGGCTGCTTTGATTTCCTTTTATTCTCTTTAGGGAGTTACTAACTGATAAGAAGAGCTATCCTCTTCTCCTATACATTGAAATGTATGTGTGTCTGGTACAAACCCTGATGATGTCATACATATATCATGACATCATGACACAAATAGCATAAATTATAGTTTGTGTCCTAAAATCAAGACACGTGTGAAATCTCCTTCCGGATGCCTCTAGATGATATATTCCTATGGCCTAAGCCAGGGGTCCCCAACCCCCGGTCCATGGACCAGTACCGGGTTGCGGCACAAACAAGCAAAGCCCCATCCGTGGGATGCAGGCAGCACACAAAATCTCGCATTGTCGGAAAAACCTCTCTACACGGAACCCGTCCCTGGTGCCCAAAAGGTTGGGGACCCCTGGCCTAAGCTCCTATGCTCTTAGATTTAGTAATCTTTTCAGACCTGTGGTTCTCCTTTCTTTCTATGTTAACTGTGTGTTTTAGTACAGTTGGGATACTTATTTTTAAGTTAACATTAGCCCATCTCAAGCCCCTAACATCTGTGTTTCTTCAGAATAAGGAACAGGCAGAAGAAACACTATGAGTCTCATTAATTCAGCACTATGTAAAAAGATATTCTGCATTATTGACAGAGGAGATTACAAGGAATAAAGTTTATTCTGAACCCTACCTGCTAAAACCTATTGGGAGAAAGAACTGGACAACTCTGAAGTGGAGGCGATTAAGAGGAAGGCAATGATATTCTTCAAACACTTGAAAGGCTATCCTGCAAAAGGGGTATACAGTATATATCTTTGCTTTAAATAATCTTGTAGCCTAGATATTTTAAACTATAACTTCACTGAAATTTCAAATTGTGTGTTCAGTCCGAGGACAATAGTTTTGTAACTCTGGTTGTTTTCTCTGTAGCTAGCAGATTTTGAGTTAAAAACAAAAATGGAGAAACTAAGAATTGTTCAACAATTCAAGAGTTTGCCTTTAGAAGTGGCAAGTTCTCCTCTGCTGGAAATCCTGATATGGAAGTTGATGGGGTTGGACTAGAGCAGAGGTCTTCAAACTTGGCCCTTTTATGACTTGTGGGCTTCAACTCCCAGAATTCCTCAGCCAGGCACGCTGGCTGAGGAATTCTGGGAGTTGAAGCCCACAAGTCATAAAAGGGCCAAGTTTGAAGACCCCTGGACTAGAAGACCCTCAAGCTCCTTTCCAACCCTGTTGTTCTATCTTCTAAAATTCAGGAACGTTGGATCTTCCATTTCAGATCAGCGGGTTGGATTAGAATAGATGACCTCCAAGCTCCCTTTTCTCGCTAAACCCTTTTGAATTTCCTGCCTGAAAGCTGAACGAAGGATTTGTAGTTCAGACTGCCAAGTCTGTGTTGGGAAAAAAGCTCACACTCAGCTTCCTTCGCTTGCCAATTTCTGGAGTGTTGGGACTCATGATAAAAGGTATTGCTGATGGACTCAAGCAGAGCCATCTGAAACGCTGCCTAATTTTGTAAATGTTTTCTCATTTTTTTACACTCGCTGAGCAAAGGCCCCTCAATTGCACGTGAGAAAAGGGGTCCACGCTAACAGAGGGGGGGAGGGGGGGAGGGGGGGTAGCCCCACTGGTGAGGCTGATGAATATTCAGGGGAAAAAGCTGCTAAATTTGTCAGGCTCCTTGGAAGACAATCCCTTTGCAAACAGTCTGGTTTTGTGCAGGCTTCTATTGTGGGGTTAAACCAGGAGGCCGAGAAGGGAATAGAGACTAGAAAAACCAGGGCCAAGAATGATAGCTTAGTGGATTGTTTATTTATACTTCCCATTGACTGTTTATTTGCACGTCCCAAATATTAATCTTTCCCAGGCCAAAAAAAAAAAATTGTGAAGTGGCTGCCAAACAGCAGTAGATACAATTTTTAATACTATTTAACTTAATGTTTAAAATGCTAAGACTGCTCAGAAAATGTAGTCATTAATACAATACGCACAGGAAGATGTACCACAATATTACAAACAGAAATCAAGACTTTTTAAAAAATTTAGGACGGATGCTTCCTGCAAACATTATATATATGATATATATATATATTTGTGCAATTTGTGATTTTTTTTATTTTTTACCTCTTTTTTTTTCTTGGGCATCCTCCTGCTGGGTTGGCAGACTAAGCCACCATTGCCGGACAATAAACCAAGGTTTCTTCGCAAAGGGCGAACTCCGACCCTGCCAAGTCTCCTCCCTCCCTGCCTCCCTCTCTCCCTCAGCCGGGCCCGAGTGCGCCTGCGCGTCAGGTGAAAGGGGCGGGGGGAGGAAAGCGACGGCGACGGCAGCCTCGGCAAGAGCAGTGCCCGCGAGGCGGGTGCGCGCGCAGCCGCCGGAGAGCTTCCCTCGCGCGCCCTCTCCAGCCTCGGCCGCGCTTCGGAGAGAAAAGGTCGCCTTCGGTCGGTCGCCTTTTTTGTTTGTTTGTTTGTTTGAAATTTTTCTTTTCAACCTTCCTCGGTCGCTTCCTTCGTTCGCCGCGCCCGCGCGCACGAGTTCCCCCGCCTGAGCCTCGGAAGAGCCACGCAGCGCCGGCCGGCCGGCCCGCCTCCCCTCTCGCTCGCTCGCTCCCTCCCTTTTTGTTTGTGTGTTTGCTGCCTCCCTCCCGCGCCTCCTTTTCTCCTCCTCCTCCTCGTCGCCCTCAACGACGCCCGCTCGATCCTCCTCGCGGACTCTCCGGGTGGGAGCCAGGCCGCGGCTCAGCCCAGCCCAGCCCAGCGCCCACAGGTGAGGAGGGAAGAGCCCAGGCCGCCGCGCACGGCCTCCTCGGGACCCGACCGAGCCGGGCCGGGCCGCCACTGCGGCGCTTCCCTCACACCGCGGCCTAGCGGCGCGCGCGGACCTGCTCTGAGGGAAGCCGCGCCAGCCGGGCCTGGCGAAGCGGAGGCGCCCGGGCCCATCCAGGCGGGCCTCTCTCCCTCCCTCCCTCTCGGCGGAGGGGGCCGTGCCTCAGGGGAGCCCGGACGGGGCGGGAGGCCGGGAGGGCGGCGGAGGAGGGACCAGGCCGCCGAACAAAAGGAGCCTCTCCTCCGCCGGGGGGGGGGGCGGGGAAGAAGGCGGCTGAGGCGAGACTTGGGAGGCCGAGATGGGCCCGCGCGTTGCGGATGGGACGGAGGGAGCTGCGAGGGAAGGGAGGGGGGTAGTTAACTTGGTTTTGATGGCTTGCAACAGGCCGGTCTTTGTGAGGCGGAGGAGCAGAAGCTGAAGGGGTGCGTGTGATGATATATATACACACTTCTATCTATCTGATCGCTAGAAGAGAACGGGGTTGGACTAGAAGACCTCCAAGGACCCTTCCAACTCTTGTTATTCTCTTACTCTACAGTAAACTATCTTTACTATATTCTATACTATCTGCCGGTCTGTCTAATCTACCTACATTAAATTATCCATCTATCTATCCACAACTCTCCTTTTTCTGTCTATCTGTATCTCTATATCATCTCCATCTATCCATCCACAGCTCTCCTATCTCTATCTATCTATCTATCTATCTATCATATATCTATTGATCTCCATCCATCCATCTCTCTCTGTCTTCAACCATCCATCCACCAGCTGTTCTCATTTCTCTCCTCTCCTCTCTCCCTTTCTCAGTATTGTAGCCATGTGGCCGAGAAGGACTAAGATGCCCTTTCCCACTTCCTTTTCTTTTTTTTTCTCTTTGTGCCGCCTTTCATCTTAAAGAAATGAAATCAGGAGTGGGGAGGATGGGGATTGATAAACTTTCCTCTTCTCATTCCTGACTTTAGAAAACCTGCATCTTCAATCCAGGAGTTCCCTCTCTGGACAATTTCTGAAGGCAGAAAAAAAGAGAAAAAGGAAAAGGACCACGGGAAGCTTCATTGCTTCTCTTTTTCTGGGGCCATAAAAAAAAATAGCTGCCATTTGCTAGATGGCATTTCTGCATTTTGGCTTCAAGGTAAATCCCAGTCCTTTTCAGTGGTGCTTTTGCTTTGGTGGAGTGAGGTCAGAAGCTCAGTTTGACTGTGTAGACTGATTATTTGGAAGTAAATCCCACTGGGTTGAGTAGAGTTTTCTCCCAGGTAAGTGTGCCTGGGACTGTAGCTCTGGTTATAAACTTTGGTGGAACTTTGCAAGCTGTCCTCATCCCTAATAGTCTTACCATAGATCTCCAGAGACATCCTTTCTCTTTTTCCACCTTAGTTCACTTCTCTGTTGTTACATGATGCCATGCCTATCTATGATACATGTTGCTGTATGTTGCTTGATGTACATGCACAAGTGTATCTTTGTAGAGAAGGAACAATTCAGAACTAAATTTGCATTGGGGAAAAATTTGGCAAGTGCCACAGGTACTGAAACTGAAGGTGGTGAAATCTAGAAAACTTTCCATTTCTTCTCCTCCAAAAACAAAATTTTAAATGTCAAAGAGGGGGGACTGGGGACTTGCGTGTGTAAAATAGAAGTCCAGCTATCCCTTGGGCTGCGCAAGATACTTGAATAATTTGGATCTTGGCCATCACTTTTAAAGTTAGCAGCATCCTTCACTATTGTGGAATCAATGGAATGTATGGACACACTTTCTATTTTAACTACTGATGAGCAAAGTAACTCTTGTTCAATTCAGAACTTGTGCTTATGTTTTGAAAGATTCAATACATCTTTTTGTTTTGTGTTGGTAACTCAATCTTTGAATCATTAAAATGTTTCTTTTGGAGCAGATTTATGGAGTGGTGTTAAATGATAATAGTAATCTGTCCGAGTTTGTGTTATTTTCTATTATCTGTTTTGTCAGTCTATATATTAAAACATTTATATTGATGCTTGTACAAGTGAGAGTAGTGATGTCCTAATGGAGCCAAACTATTTTGACAGATGAAGGGTACTGCAGGAATACAGCAATATTTCAGGATCAGACTTTAAAAACAAGCTACTAGATACATATTGCACTAAGATTAGTTTTCTATTTTTAAATTTAAAAATGATCAGTTGCAACATACATTGATTTCTAATGTTAATTGTATATGAAGATAGCTCATTTCTTTTTTAGATACAATAACTTACTGAAAGAAAAAAAGGCAAGCAAGTTCTAACTATGGAATTTGAAGACAAACCCATTCCTCATTGAAACCTGTATTTAATTTACTTTGAAATTGATGCACATGGGATATTCAAAAATACACATAAACTGCAGACCAAATACAAATCACTTTCAGGCTTCTGATGATTATAGTTTGTAAGAAGATAATGAGCATCATGGAAAGTTCATTTCAAACTCACAGAGCTTTCCAAGATTCCAGGGAGATAATGCTACACTGAAGCAAAATTGAGTGTACACGAGACTTTTTATAGTTAATTGAAATACAAACTGCTCCATCACCCCCCCCCCCCAAAAAAACTGGTAGAGGTGGGCACTTAGGTATTAAGTTTGACATCCTACTATTCCTCAAGCATCAGCTTGAGAAAAAGTGTCCTAAAATTGGGATGGATTCTAACCACAAGCAATTTGGACTTGAGAAATTGTTGCTAGTTCTTCAACTTGAGCCTATACACTACCTATTATATGATACGTTTTATTGTGATCTAGCTCTTACATTTTGTAGCTTGCTAGATTAGTTCTGTTATTACAGTTTGTAAGTACTTACAAATTGTACATGTAATACATTAAGTTATGTATTACATGTATTTCAAGTCAATTCTATCCTAAAACATCTTTTTAAAGGAAGATTTCAATAGCGTTGAAATGCATTTATTTATAGCCCATTTGGGTAACAAATGTGGCTGAAGCATCATTAGTCTTGTTAGTACTGGATGGGAGACCACCAGGAAATATCATTGGAAGTACATGAAAATATATTTCTTGTGAACCTGGAAGTCCCTCACAGCTTTTCTATGAGAAGTTGAAAAAAAGATTTATTGGGCTTGTGTAAGTGGATGGTGCAATCTCTTATCTTCTTTGAATGGCTCATTGTTAACTCCAAGTTTCTTGTTTAATTTATATAAACACTTTACATACTAAAGTGTATGCAATATTTGTAGAACGATAGGATTCCAGAAAACTCTTAAAACATTACTTTTCCGACTTCAACTTTGTAAGTGATGTCTCCCTTTTAGTTGAACTAGATTTCTGGTGACTCATACTAGTTTTCTTGATAACAAGAAAGTGACTTGTCTTGTTTTTTCTTTAATACCTTTTCAGGTTTTTAATTTTAAGTTACAGCACTGATATTTTCTAAAAGTGTCCCATTCACACACTAACCAAACCTTACCCTGGTTAACCATATGAGTGTGTGAATTTGTTTAGTAATGAATACATTTTAGATAAAACGCTTAATAATGGTAACATTTTCCCTAAAGAACAAGTAGTTGTCACATTTTGACATGTGAAACCTCCATGGAATATTTCAACAGAGTGTTTATTACAGGACATGTTACAGAAGAGTGTTTCTTCAGGCGGAACCTCATAAGCCCTGAAAATGTTGTCTCTGTGACCATCATCACACAAGACTTCTTCAAAACAGGGATAGAGGCAGGAAATGAGAATGCAGTTTTGGAGCTGGCCTGACACAGAAAAGAATGTAGGTTTGAAAGAGGTGAATTTTTTTAGGATCTCGTTGCCATGTGATGGCCTTTCTGTTAGGTGGTTTTCTGGAGCCTCCAGTGCACATAATAGTAATTGTTACACAGCCTGAAATGGCCTTCCGAACAGAAATGTATTTTCAGCCTATCGCCCTGTCCCCTAGTCTCACTCATAGTGCTATTTAGTTTAGGTTAGGGTTTAGTTTCTATCACTTAACGGTTTAAAAATGGTTTAATTATCTAAATCCATACACACTATTAATACAAATGCTTATACCTTTAGGTTTAAACCTATAGGAAGCCTAGGAATTTGCAGCTGTTTGCTCCATGCGTCATCAGATAAGTCGTGTTGTATCTGGTGCTATTCCTGGCATTCAGTGCATCAGAAGAACAAACTTTTTTTGAAGGCTGCATACTAAAAGTTAGTGACAGGGCCGAGACAGAAACCAGGTTTTTGTTGATCTCACATGAACTGAAGTAAAATTAAATATGGTTACTAGTATTTCTGTAATGTATTTAATAATTTCTTTTATGTTACATTAGCATTTAAACTTTTGCGTGTATCCTTGGAGAGAGCTACTCAGGGCTTTCAAAGGCCATCTGTGGCTCTTGGACCAGAGATCTGCATCTCCTTTTGTCTGCCTGTGTTGACTGCAAAATGTGTTGTTCTCTCTCTCTTTTATATTGAGGAATCCTGGAATTTAAGTTGATTTACTGAGATTTGGCTTGTTTGTCTTCATCTGCACGGTCCCAGTAGAAATTATTGCTCACTTCTTTCAGGCTTGCATGTGTGTTTTAAATACAACTAAGTATAAACAGCAGTTGTCATGGGAAGTTTCATTAGGCTGTGTAAAATACCTTGTGTTCCATTCTTGGCATTTCCAGGTATGGCAGGGACTCTTCTGTAGCTGTCAGCCTGTGGGCAACATAGAGAGAACTGATAAGTCTTACTAAAATCATAGAAGGGATTGTTTATTCCAAAATAATGTTCATATTATAATTTAGTGAGTTGAGCTTATCTGGAGAGCACTATGCAGTTTCCTCCCTATAGTATGCGAGAGATTTGCCACTGCCTCTTTGAGAATATTGTTTTAACTTTTAACTCTACCCTGGGATTTCCTGGTGGTCTCCCTTCCAAGTATTAATCAGGTCTGATCATGCTTTGCTTCCAAGCCCAGATAGAGTCTGTCCCCTGCTGGACCTTTCTAGGAAGCATGGGACTGTATATAGGGAAGAAGACAACAGCCTGGCCTCATTGGTTTCACAGACGTCTGCTGGCCTCCCTGCTCTTTCTGTTCCATATTAAACCATCTTTGCAGGAGGGCCACTAATTGAACTCACCAGCTGCTTGTTGGAGACAGTCTGGCCCTGGGAGGGGAGGGCGGAGTGCAGGGCTGTAGTTTGCATTTTGCCTTGAGCTCATCTTCTAAGCTTGGCTGTGGTTGGGGAAGGGCCCAGGGCTCCTTTTCCAAGCCTTTCTTTTCCTGCATTAAGCAGACTCTGCTTTGATGGATGCCTGCATTAGTTGACTGCATGCAGAGTCCAGCTGGTCATGTGAGGCTGATACGCCTGTTGGCTGGCCGGCCAGCCCGCCTGCCTGCCTCTTCCTTCCCTAGGCTGAGGTGAGGCACCGCCTCTATTCTGGGGCTCCCTCCCCGATGTGTACGAGGAGCCGAAGAATAGCAGGCTCAGGGCTCCTTCGGCAGCCAGTGGCTTTGCTGCAGAAGGCACTGGACTGAATTCTGGAGGAGCTGCTGCTGCTGCTGCGTGTGGATTTGTGTGCCGTCGCTAGCTCTGACTCTGGAGATCACCCAAGATTACAAGTAGGCTGGGTGGTGGAAGTGACAATGCAGCAGCCCTCCTAAGAAGCTTTGCTGATCAAAGTGGATCTAGCTGGAGACTGGCGGGATTTGCAACTCCGTGACTCTCACCTTTGCTTCTCCCCCACCCTTCTTTCTCCCAATTGGTTTACACTCAGGATTACTTCGGAAACTTTACTGAAAAGAAAGGTTGGGTTTCCACGCCCTGGCCATGTTCGGGAAACTGCCTGCCTTTCATGGATTTGTGCCCCCTTCTGGGTATTGTGTTTGCGCTGGCTGTCTGCAAGCCTAGGAATTTCCAGGAGGGGCCTCTGTTGTGGATTGTTTTTGTTTCTATGGAGAAACGCAATGAGCTGTTTTACTCCTGATGACGGGGAAATCCGCCTTCAGTTTTTTGTATGCTTGGAAAGGAATCCTTGATACATGTCTGCCAGGAAATAAAAGCAACAAAAGAAAAGGTAGCACATTTCTAAGCTGCGTTGTTTGGAGTCTCATATTCAAGAGTTGTAGAAGTCTGTTGTGGCCCTGGCAATCGCAGGCATTTGTTTTGTTTGTTTTAAAGAAATGTGAGAAACACCTGTAAGTTTTCAGCAGATGGTAATTTAGTTGAATTAGCCCTACTAAGTAGTAGAACCGTATATACTATCACAAATAAAACCTTCACATGCTTTAAATGGGAATGGAATAATTGCTAATATTTTGTTTTAGCTCAAAATTTTCTATATGTCTAAAATGTGACAAAGAAAGTGAAGAATCACTATGTAATATGTTTGCAATACATTATTAAGTAATTGTATTAGTTTGAAATTTGGCATGCCCTGATACGGTAATCCCAAGAGATATAATTTGGCAAGTTGTATTTGAAATCTTGAGGTCTTTCTTGAGTATTCTTGAGTATTGAGCCAATTAAAAATCATTATCTTTTATGTGGTTAAAAAATCTTGGAGAAGAGTTGGCTCATAGTTGTCTAATTGTATCTGATTTTAATTGTAATTGTACTTGATTTTTTTTCTAATACCAAAACAGAGCAGGTTCCCCTTTCTGTTAGAGTAGAAGCCCTAAATATACTGTGCAAGATAGAATTTTGGAATCTTAACAAGCAGATTGTATTCTCACATAATTGCTGACTGTTGAAAAATAGCGATTTTTAGTATAGGTAGCAACTAAAGTACTGATGTGGTCAGAAAACAAATCTGCATTCGTTGTGTAACATTTGAGATCTGTTTTACAATTGGGCATGCTCTGACACGCTCCGTGATAATGAGGCAGGATCCCACATTTATCCACACCCTGCCTGTCATTTGTGTTTTGAGAAAGTATACAAAACACTTAAAAGTGGTGAGTCACTGGATGATTCTCTTGCTGGATAAAGATTAGTTTCAGCGCAGCAGGCTTTTGCATATATTTTCATCCGATATTGATACAGTTCATTTTTGAAGATTTAAAGATGGGGGGGAGGGGAATGGGGAATACTTCCAACTGTTAATAATTAGTAATTTGCATGTGCTAATACTTTAATTGACATAATGTATTAAATCTGGCCTATAGATAAAGGCAGTAAGGCAGTAAGGCACGATAATTGGAATCTCAGAGTCTTTTTCATGCAGTACTTCATACAACTATTTGATAGTAATCTATACCTGGAATTGTACTGCTTTGGACACAGAAGTGCTTTAAAAACAGTTTATACTAAAGCATGAGACATACAGTAGTGGGGCTAATTCTGCTATCAGCCACTACTTAGCTACTAACATGAGCACAATTACACTTAAAGAAGTGGGAAATTAGTTTTTAAATAGGTCAAATAAGAATTTAATACTTTAATAACGTGCCAGGTTTTGCAGTTCTAGAAATGAAATATCATTTCAAGTAAGCTAGATATTTAAGTTTGCAAAACATGTTTTTAGTAAAGTCAGTTCAGTTTAAATTGAAAGAAAGAGCCAACATACTGGTTAGGGTGTTGGACTATGACTCAGGATTTGATTCAGGTCCACAGCCATGAAAACTCACAACCTATACTTCATAAGATATTACGAGGAAAGTTCTAGATATGGCAGAAAGAAATTAAATGAATAAATAGAAGCTTGTCCTGTCTGGCTAGATGATTACAGTGATGATCACTTTTCATCCAAAGTGATTAAGATTTCATCACATGAGGGCTTTCTCTTCTGGCAAATGATTGGCAATATGGAAAGCTACTGAGTTATTTTAAGCAAGGTCAATAAAACAGCCTGTAAAACAGACATGTCAAACTCACGACATCACGTGACATCGTGCGACGTATCGGGACTTTTCCCCCATTGCCGTGAATGGGGTGGGCACGGTTTCGGCGTGACGCATCCGGCCTGCGGGCCGGCAGTTTGACATGCCTGCTGTAAAACATTTATACTAATATGTTTAATGTAAAATACAATTTTATATACATTGTCCCATGAGGCCATTCAAATGAACTAATTATAATTGCCAAAGCATCTAGTTAGAAAACTTTTCTAGAGCATGCTCCTCCTGTCAATATAGATACAGAAAATTTGTATGAGAGTGGGGTCCCTTCCTCATTTTTCAAGAATCAGTAGACGCTTGATGGATTCTATAACTATAGAATAATACTCCTATAAATATAGTGTGGGAATTGTTTTACAGTAAGACCCAAATGATTAATCTCTTTGAGTACTAAATAATTAGGGCTGAGGTTTGATAAACTTGATAAAGTAGTTGGAAGCATTAAAGGGTGTGGAAATGTGATTTCTAAATCATTTTACAGGATTGCATATTATGAAATACGTGGCCTGGTTGAGTGTGGCTATATGTGTGCAATGCCCAGCTTTTTGGGTGTGGGTGTTTTACACAACAGGGTAACCAAATACGTGTTTGACCATTCCCTCATTATAATGTATTTGATTTAAGGAATGTCTTCTTGGTCATAAACAGTTCTGGAGGAAATTTATTTTGAATTCAACATAGGCAGAAGAGGCATTGCCTCTCTTTTAACAAAAAGGAGAAATGCTATCCCAAGATGGTACATGCTGCCCTTGCCTTTTTAATTACAACTGAAATATGGCAGTTGTAGTTTGCTTTAACCATGTTTTTTTCCAAAGGAACTTGCTGCCAAATAAATCGAGACATTGTTTTAATTTGAATACTTTAACTGCTGAATCCTACCCATTAATTGATTTAAGTACTTTCATGATGCTTCTTGGTCTGCACAGTGAGACTGTTACCAGCCCACTGAGGTTAGCTATATTTAGATATAGGTATTTAATAGCATTTCAGCCACTCAAAACATGTAGCCAGATGGCCAGGGAAAATATTTCATGAAAATGTTCCGATTGGTATGAAAAACAAATGTAAACTGTCAAGTTGTTGAAATGTGGCATCTTCCAAATATTGATATTTTGGTCCCACATGTTTAGGAAGAGACTGCTTTTCCATCTTTTGTTTAAATCCCTACCAAGCATAATATGCTGAAATATTGGCTCAGGGTGCTGCTATTCCTCCTGTGCATAATGCCATTGCTTACCTCCTAGGTGTTTGTCACTTAAGATGATAGCAGTTTTTGCATTGCAAGAGGCCTAGTAGAATAGCTAATTATCACCCAGGGTGTCTTGAGGAAAAGCTCTCAGTGTATCCGGAAGTAGGTTTCTTCAACAGCACGTAGCTACTCAGGAAACCTTTTTATTTTTAACTAGCAGCTAATTTGGAGATGTTGGAAAATCCTGACTGAGCTTGATTATTTTGTCAGCAATGGGCAGTTCTTGTTAGTAGATAATTTCTCTGTGTGTGTGTGAAAAGATGCCAGAAAATAAGCAAAATTTTATTACTGTTATATTTTGTTTACTGTTTTGACAAAAGAGTTTTGGCTATATTGTTGCAGTTCTATCTAGGGTGTGATTTCAGTCACAAGTCTGGAACCTCTGGAAGTTTTCTTGATAATCCCAGTTCTGGGGGTTGGGGGGTGGGGCAGGTGTTATTTACAGATCCTATTTGATCAAGCAAATCATAACCAACATTTTGCCATACAAAATAATTTTTGAGTTACTCATTGCTATCTTAATTCACCAGTTTGTAAACTTCATAGATACATACTTGGGCTGAAATGCAGGCTTGCTTAAAAAAATAAAAATTAACAAGTGTTCTAAATCAGCTTATTAGAGTTGGTATTTAAATGAGCACTCTTTTTAAATATTTTTTATTAGCAATGCTGGAGGAAAAACAATGAGCGAAATGCTCATCTAGTGATTCCATTTCAGGTAAAACCTGTTGCTGTTATCCAAACCTCTTACTATCTTTTAGAGGACCTTCAGAGCAGATTTGAGACCTCACTATAGAGGGTAACTATGGAACATTTCAGAGGCTGTGCAC
Source organism: Azemiops feae (assembly GCA_023970755.1). Taxonomy (NCBI): domain Eukaryota; kingdom Metazoa; phylum Chordata; class Lepidosauria; order Squamata; family Viperidae; genus Azemiops; species Azemiops feae. The sequence goes on along the minus strand of JALGBA010003898.1, from coordinate 42,346 downwards.
ATCTAAATACCACTTGTTTAGAGAGGTATATGGCCATTATGTTCTCTTTATCACCATCTGAAAGCCATTGTGAGAAATAGTTGCACTCTATGGATCCGCCCATTGTTGTCTTTGATCTTTTCCCCATAAAAAAAATAAAGTTTGAGATGATTGTTGCTGGTGAAAAAGAGCTCACTTTGCGTTTGTTTGTTTGCTTCTTGCAGAAATGAGTCGTCAGACTGCCACAGCACTTCCTACAGGTACCTCCAAGTGTACACCGTCCCAAAGGGTACCTGCCTTGACGGGCACCACCGCTTCCAACAATGACTTGGCCAGCCTCTTTGAGTGTCCCGTCTGTTTTGACTATGTGCTGCCACCTATCCTCCAGTGCCAAAGCGGCCATCTTGTTTGTAGCAACTGTCGCCCCAAGCTCACCTGTTGTCCGACCTGCCGAGGACCCTTGGGCTCCATTCGGAATTTGGCGATGGAAAAAGTGGCCAACTCCGTACTCTTCCCTTGTAAATACGCCTCCTCTGGCTGCGAGATAACATTGCCGCACACCGAGAAAGCTGACCACGAAGAGCTTTGCGAATTTAGGCCTTACTCTTGCCCGTGCCCCGGGGCTTCTTGTAAGTGGCAAGGCTCTCTGGATGCGGTCATGCCACACCTCATGCACCAACACAAATCAATAACAACGCTACAGGGAGAAGATATTGTTTTCCTTGCTACAGACATTAATCTTCCCGGAGCTGTTGACTGGGTTATGATGCAGTCTTGTTTTGGCTTTCACTTCATGTTAGTACTGGAGAAACAGGAAAAATACGACGGTCACCAGCAGTTCTTTGCAATCGTACAGTTGATAGGCACGCGGAAACAAGCTGAAAACTTTGCTTACCGCCTCGAGCTGAACGGCCATAGGCGGCGATTGACTTGGGAAGCCACTCCGCGATCGATCCACGAGGGAATCGCAACGGCCATCATGAATAGTGACTGCTTAGTCTTTGACACCAGCATCGCCCAGCTTTTTGCAGAGAATGGCAACTTAGGTATTAATGTGACAATTTCAATGTGCTGAAAACCCAATCTGACATTTTCAGGGCCAGTGTCTAAAAAATAATAATAATAGTAATCACCTCAATCCAATCCGCTGCATTCAGTTTCGCAGAAACCGTGGTAAACATCTGACTGCTAGGTGTGAACAATTGGGAGGGAGAGGCTAGCGTAAATGAAGGTAAATTAATGGGAAGACTGTTCGGGTGCAGGTAACAGTTGCATGTAATAACACTAATATATTTAAATGAGTCAGCAGTAAACCACTGAAAATATATATATATATATATGATTGTGCGTGTATATATATATATATATATAAATATAAAAATATATTATATTATATATATATACCCAAAATGGGCATCCTTTTGTATTAAGAATTGATTCTATGAAAAGTGCTGTAAAATAATTCTAAACTTCTTTGTAGATTAATTGTACTTTTGAAAAGGATACCGTTTTTGTGTTTCATTTGTGTTTCTTTTGACTGACAAGCCATGCAAAGCGGTCTGGGGTTTGACCGCTGTTTCTCCCGTTCCTTCCTCTTCTCCCCCCTTGCTTTTTTTTTCTTCTTCCCAACTCACTACATAGTATTGCTGCTGTTCCTTGTATAAATTTTCTGTGTATTTGCTAATTTTTATTAACTTCTAGTTTTTCATTAAATAAATGATTTTTCTTTCCTGTGATTCAGGTTTTAATTCTGTTTCCTTTTTGTTTTTTTGGAAGGGGACCTTTTGAAATAACTTATGGATCTCATCTGATGCACAGCAAAATTGTTTTTGGCTAAAGGTAGACTTCCATATATTGGTAATATTTGGGGGTGCTGTTTTGCCCCTAAGGATGGCACAGTTATAACATACAACTTGAAGAATACAGACACCATTAGACAAATTCCAAAAAAGGCTTCTTTTAGATTGTAGATATCATTACATTTTGATTTCAAACTTAATTTTGAATAAGTTGTTTCATAATGTTCTTTTAATTTATTTTTAAGTTAGTGGGGAAATTCAGGCCAATTTTCAAAAAAATTGAGAGATCTTGAAACATTTTGAGGTCATTCTTGTATTAATTAGTTGTGCAATACAAGAAGGCATAGTTTACAGTATTTGTAACTATAAATATAGGCCATTTGTTTAAAGGAGACAGTTGAAATAAGCTGTTTGGTCTTTTTAAAGTTGTGTCATTAAAAGAATTTCTGGCAAACTGAAATCCCTTTAAGTGATGTTGGCTGTTTTGTTTGGGTTTTTGTTTTGGCAATAATGGAATGAAAGCAAACTAAAATGGAATTATTCCTTGCAGTTGCACCATTAATGCTAGGGTCCTGCAGCAGAATCCTTTTGTGCCAAGAATCTTCCTCTAGCAGGCTATTCTCTGAATGCTTATCTGCCTAACTTCCTTTGAGGCATTTGTAAATGGGAATCAACATCCAGGAGAAATGTGAGGTGTGTTCTCTCACACATTTTGTATTTGTTCCTAGAAGCCATGCCTGTTAGCACATATCGCACCAATACATTGTTTTTAAAGTTATCCAAGGTGGAAAAAAATTCAGATGACTAAAGTAATCACCAATGATTCTTTTAACAGCAAACAAGATTTTAGGCAAGAGGGGAGGAAGCAAGGAGTGAATGGGAAAAATGCTCTTCACAGTAGTCCTTGACTTACAACCACAACTGAGCCTGGAAGTTTGGTCGTAACTCAAGTCACCATGTGACTGGTCTCGATTTTACAACCTTTTTTATAATGGTCGCTAAATGAGTAACTGTGGCCATTAAGCAAATCGAATGGTTGTAAGCCCAGCTCGTCCAATTGAATATATTTTTTTTTGCTAGAAAATAGAAAAATGCAATCACATGACCCGGAGATGTTGCAACTGGTTGTAAATGTGAACCAGTTGCCAAGCACCCAAACTACAATCACGCGACCATGGGGAGAGCTGCAGCAATCATAACTTGGAGGATGGGTTGTTAAGAAACTTTTTTCAAGATCAGTCTTAACTCTGAATGGTTGTTAAGTGACCAGCTATAAGTCAAGAACTACCAGTATGAGCTTTAAGCTACTGGATAGAGATTAGCAAGGCATGTAAAGCCTCTACTTTATTAGGAATGTCTGGATACACCTTGACATCATATAGTTAGGGAAAGTTTTTGTTTCTGGTTCATATCATGCCTTGGCTGCAAGGGATAGTATGAGCTCCAGGTGTGTAATAAACAAGTTGCATAAATTGAGATCGGCTTAATGACATTTGACCGTAGTACTAGCCAGTTTTGACTTCAAAGGAGGCAGCTGAGTTTAAGTACCTATGCTTGCTTAATGAGATGCAAGGCATGCACGAGTAAGATATGCTCAAATGAATGACCTTTATATATCATTTGATTTTGAATATTTTCCCCCTTTTTTAATTCATGAAACTGCATAAAGTAGAACAAAGCTATCATATGCATTTTTAGATGCCCACTGAATGAATGCTCTCCAAGGGTACATCTCTAGAGGGAAATTGCCAATCTTTTAAAGAAGTACTGCAGGGCCGGGATGATTTCACAAGCTTATTTCAGTCATTCTTTTTGAGTCAGCAATTCTCTCAGGGCAGCAGTGAAAAGGCAGCTGGACGTGTGCCCAAAAATTTAGCTGGTTTTTTTTTTGCAAATGATACTTAGGAACCCACCTTGAGTAGTGCAGTACAGCTATAGCAACAATACTTAACAAAACTATTGAACTCTTCTGCTAGTCTTGACAAAGTATATAGATGATTATTCTGCCCTTTTGCACGATACATGTCTGTCTGTACGTCTCTTATGTACTCGAGGTGTGAACTGCCAGAGATTACGATAAAAAATTTGCTTACCTTTAGCAGACTGGTTGCATCTTCTACCTTCAAGCTTGTAAGCCTGGGTAAAAGAAGTTGCTATAGGTTCATCTACTATGCTAGTACAACCAACCATCCGTGAGATCTGAAACGGACTTTCTGAATAAAGTCCCTCTTTCCACCCAACTATTTTACACAGATCTCCAGAGAGACCTAGTGAACAGAAAATCTCTAGAGACCTACATCGATATTTACCCATGTAGTAGGCCTGTATTACCGGTACTATTATCCTTCTCATCTTTCCTATTGCCTTCTCCTATTGGTATCCTGTTATATTTGTTGTTCGTATGTACACTGAGAGCTTATACCCCGGAGACAAATTCCTTGTGTGTCCAATCACACTTGGCCAATAAAGAATATTCTATTCTATTCTTATTCTATTCTTCTATATTCTATATTCTATTCTTCTATTCTATATTCTATTCTATATTCTACTATTCTGTATTCTATTCTATATTCTACTATTCTATTCTGTATTCTATATTCTATTCTGTATTTATTCTACATTCTATTCTTCTATTCTGTATTCTATTATTCTATATTCTATTCTATATTCTACCATTCTATTCCATTCCATTCTATTCCTTTTAATAAAAGTAAAGGCAAAGGTTCCCCTGTCCAGTCATATCTGACTCTAGGAGGCGGTGCTCATCATGTTTCTTAGCCGAAGAAGCCAGTATTATCCAAAGACATTTCTGTGGTCATGTGGCTGGCATGACTATACACCAAGATGCACAGAACGCTGTTATTTTCCCACTGAAGTGGTACCTATTTATCTACTTGCATTTGCATGCTTTCGAACTGCAGGGTAGGCAACCTTGGCTCTTTTATGACTCGTGGACTTCAACTCCCAGAATTCCTGAGCCAGCAGCTAGGTGGACAGGAGCTGGAGCAAGGAACAGGAGCTCAGCCCGTCTCGAAGCTGGGCTGTCAGCTTTGCAGCTTCATATCTCAAGTATATCAATACTCCGCAATTTTTTCTCCATGGGGATATCAATACTCCACGTCTTTTTCTCTCGCGTTCTTTGATATGTTGGTTATCTCGGGGCAATTATTTCAGTTGGCATTAAAAAAAAAAAAGTGGCCACTATCGCCCACTTGAGACTGAAAGGCTATGCACAGAGCTTTTAATATTCCTCTATAAATGGCACAAAGATTAATACAATTCCATCCGCGCATAATGAAGCAAACAGGGGAATCACCGATCTCGCCGTTGCAAGTACCTTGATTTGGTTTGAGGTCCGATATGGCAGATTTTGCCAGCTTCTTTTTTTCTTCCAGTTTCTTTTCTTAAGAGTGAATCTTTGTATTACAAAAGGAACAAAACACAGAATCCTGGCTGTCCTTATGAACCCTTGTTTTGAAGGATACGCTTCCTATTGAATTCTTGATGCACCCTGCCTTCCTCGTGTATTTACTTGGAAATAAGACCTGATAACTTTATAAAGTATTTGGGTTTTTTTCCTCAAATGATTTGGGAGGGATGCAATTTTATTTGGAAACCCATGTTAGAAAATAAAAGGCAGGCACTTTTTTTAGCCAATTCTGGAATTAGGCAAGAGCAAAACAAATTACTTTTCAACGTGGTTGATTGGCTTTGATTTGGGGTTTGTTTTTCCTTTGTTTTCTGCAGTTTGTCGAGCTAGGTTCAAGAATGGAGTATGGAAGTATTACCATAAAGGATTATTGGAGACAAGATATAATGGGAGAAGTAGATTAATCTAGAAACTTCTCAAGGCCAGCCTTGTGCAGTCTTGTGGGTGGGTCTCCACTGTTGTCCTTGAAGGACCTGGATGCAGTTTTATCTGTGTGGGAGTGAAATATTTCCTTCATTCTGAATTGGCTTATTCTAGGCAGTATGTCTAATAAAATTATGTGAGAAAGGAAATAAGTTATTTATCATCCTGAACTCTCAACAGCCATTAACTGACCAGGTCTTCAAATACCAAATAAGTGAGAACGAGGTTGTGATACTAGGGGGGGGGGGGGAATAGTGGCAATTTTTCCAGCTGCTTGAGAAATAACTGCATGCATATTTTTTTTCAGAATTGTTTTGCAAATATCCTTTTGAGGAAAAACCTCCATATGCAAATGTCTTTGACTGATAATTAATCCTGATGGTTCTTGAACCTTATGAAACTGGCAGGAGTTCCTTGGTAATAGGGCCTGTTCCAGAGTTATTTGGCCTGTACGAGTGGTCCTCGACTTACAACAATCCGCTTAGTGACCGAAGTTACAACGGCACTGAAAAAAGTGACTTAGGACCATTTTTCACATAATGGGTCAAAGCTTTATATATAGATTTGAAAATAGAAGCCCACCCAAGAACAGGGCTTAGATAAAATGTACATATCTGCATGATCTTTAAGAAAATACAGGTAGTCCTCAACTTACAGCCATAACTGAGCCCAAAATTTTTGTTGCTAAATGAGATATTTGTTATGTGAATTTACCCCCCTTGTATGACCTTTCTTGCCACATTTGTTAAGTGAATCACTTCATTTGTTAATTTAGTAACAGGGTTGTTACGTAAGTGAATCTGGCTTCCCCATTGACTTTGCTTGTCAGAAAGGTCACAAAAAGAAATAACATCACCCAGAACACTGCAACCAGTGGTGGGATTCAGCCAGTTTGCACCGGTTCGGTAGAACCGGTAGCTAAATTTTGTTGAGTTCGGAGAACTGGCTGAATGCACACTGATTCCTAGAATGGCCCACCAGAAGTGCATGGATGCCACTTCTGGAAGTCTGTTCTAGGCCTCGGAGGCCCAGGCCTGCATCCATGCAGAGAACCATTGCGGCATCCCCAGGGTCATGTGATCAAAATTCAGCCACTTGGCATCTGACTCGTATTTATAACGGTTGCAGTGTCCCGGGGGGGGGGGCATGTGATCCCCTTTTGCGACCTTCTGACAAAGTCAGTGAGGAAGCCAGATTCGCTTAACAACCATGTTGCTAACAGCTGCAGTGATTCACTGAACAACTGTTAACAAGAAAGGTCGTAAAACGAGGCAAAGTTCACTTAACAACAGGAATTTTGGGCACAATTGTGATCGTAAGTCAGGGACCACCTGCATTTTAAGCAGCCTGAAGGCAGAAGGGGATATTCTGCGATAGGCGACGAAAGCCTTGGATCTTGGGAAGCCTTGCTGGGTCTGTTGTCTTCTCAAGCTGGTAAAACTTGCTTTGAAGTTTAACCCAATGACGTATTGGCAAAGAAATGTTACTGTAGAGTTGGGAGTGGGGGAATCACCCCCAACCTTCTCCCGCCTTCCCAAGTCGCTTCCTTTCACAAGTAAAATGTTATGGAAAGATAAGTTGCTGAGCTTCCCATCCAGCACAGCCCAGGATGTATTTGCAGGATTTTCTCAGATGTCATCAGACTGGTTAGGAAGAGGACAAAAGGTTGCATTCTTTAGCTGTGACACTGGGAGGGTATAAATTCCCACAAGATGTGCACTGCAGGATTGAAGGGAGGAGGAAATCTGTTGTAGATCAGGCCACTGCTGAGCCGGGAAGATCTACTCTAAACAAATACCGGTAAAGTAGGGTTTAAGAATGATATCAGAAAAGGCAGGAGACAGTATGGGGAGTCATATGTCCCGAGAGATAAGCTACTGCTGTATTTTAAGAAAATGTCTCTTCTCTAACATCTGATAAGAAGGAAATTTAAGCTGTCCACCTCTAAATTAGGGCTGTTTTAAAACAGCCTGAAATAATGCAGCTTGCACAGCAAAACCTTAGTTCTGAAATTCTTTCCAAAAAGAAAACTCCAGCAAAATGGGAGTTTATTTCTGCTTCCTGGAAATGGGGTCCATCTGGTCTTTCCCCAGTTAACCTACCTTTTCCACAAGCTGCTCCCCTCTTATGCTACCCTTTTCATGACTTTTTAAATAGAAAAACTGGCTGGCGCTTCCAAAGCCTTCACTCTCCCAGTTGCAGGAAATCTTCCTGCGGATAGCAAGTGCAAATGGCCACTGAGGAAGAAGAACCCATTCTGAAATTGCAGCCTACTGTATTGTCTGTGACTGTTGCCTGATTTTTTTTTTTTTTTTGGGGGGGGGGATCAGCAAAACAGATGATAGCTTCCAGTTACAAAACCTCTCCTACCTTATATCGTTTGGAGCAACGTTTCCCAACCTTAGCCATTTTAAGATGTGTGGACTCCCAGAATGCTACAGCCAGCTGGGCATGAAAGTCTACGACACCTTAAAATGGCTAAAGTTGGTCTTGAGGGTCTCAGAGCAGTTCTCAAAGCTGCCACGTTTTGTTAGAGGTTGTGCTTTTCACAAAAAGGAGAAACCTGTTTCGATTGGAGTAGAAAACGGTAAAGAACTTAAGTGTCGTGAGCTATAGATTATACAGTAACTTGGAGATGATTTCGTGGCTAGGCTGCAACAGACTCTTCATTCAGGCCTACGTGCTAAATCCTAATCTTGCTCAAATCCAGGGTGTCTCAAAGATGCTTTTTCGAAAGGCAACTGGATTTTCTGGCTGAACTGAAGAAGCTTCTTGGATGAGAAGCGGAACGTCTTCAAGGAAAAAACAAAGAAAGCCCAGTTGCCTTTTGAAAAAGCACCGTTGGGACAACCATGACCTGGATGGCTGAGAATCTCCAGAGACACTCAAATCCCAGAGTCTTTATTTCCGTGTAAGTGCTGTGGACTTTGGCTGGTTCTTCATGAATCCTCAAATTCATTTCAAATAGAACTTCTGCCTTCTAAGCCTCTAAAAACACTTAAGGCAGCTTCTTCTTGTTGTTGTTTTTTGTTGGGTTTTTTTGGTGCAAAGGTTTCGAACCATTTTTGTTTTGGAGAGTGGGTGAAAATTGAATAGCAGCCGGGCTCTTTCAATAGGTCTTGTTTTGCAAGCCAGCACATTTTTCTGTAGGTGTTGATATATTGACAAAATAAAGGGTGCGCCAAATGGTTCACACACACACACACACATGCACACACTGACCCAACCGGTACCACTTGAATCTGGCATTGATCAAGTAACCAAATGATATGAAGAGGCAATGATACTGGAAGGCTGTCTGTGACCAGAATAGACTTGCAGGACTAGCATGGGGTCCGAACAGCTGAAAGAGCAATAAATAAAACGCAGTGGGAAAATGATCCGGCAGTTAAAGCAGATTGATTGTAGGGCATGTTAGAAGAATACATATAATTCTACACTAATTCTGGTGATACACACCGTGATATAATTAACTGTAGTGCTGTTTCTGTTTCTACTTGCTTTATTTGAGCAGTGGCCTTGCAAGATTGCCCTGTAAAGTTGCTTAGATTTGCAGTCGGGAAGAAATTTAGAGGGTTGGGACAAAATCTGGTTTAAACTAATTACAAAGAATTCTGTGCACAGTGCCGGTTGCTGAGTTGTGTTCATCTGATTAGCACCTCACGGAGGAGGTCCAGTGAGTGCGCCCCCCACCCCTCCGGAGATGGAACTTAATAGCATGTAACAGCATAATATAGTTTATTAACCTATTTTGTACTACTAGGTTTTGGCTAGGTTCACTACGTATATTAAAGCATCCTAAAAAACGGATCTAAATCTTGCAAAAGTGACCTTTCTACTGATGAATGTATCCTCAGAAAGTGTGCCCTAAAAATATGGCAATGTGCCATCAAGCCAATGTCAACTTTCAGTAGCTATATAGTTTCTCCATGGGAAAAAAAAATACGATTATTAAATAAAATGAGGCCGAAATCAAATGTTCACGTTGGAAGCGTGCATTTTCTCGTAAGATTCAACGACACGTTTGCTGGTGCATTACAAAGAAGAGTTTTATACTCTTCTCTGTGTCACATTTTACAGAATAGCTACTAGTTCAGGAAAAAAGACCTGTTTTCACCGAGGCCCGTATCAATCAACCAGCGTTTCAAGACAGTTTAAGTTACCTGCGCCGAGAAGGTTAAAAACATCTAAGGAGCTAAACATTCTGTGGCTCCGGGCACGGTCACGGGATGTGTGGCTGGACCCACAAGGGAATCTTTTCAACAACCACGGAAAGGAAGCTGTTTCTTGCACATTTGTAAGGCACCTGAACGATGGTAAATAAACCACTGTATAGGTCAGGGGTAGGCGACCTTGGCTCTTTTATGACTCGTGGACTTCAACTCCCAGAATTCCTGAGCCAGCATGGCTCAGCTTGGAAACCTCTCCCTTTTCCCTCAGCATGGCTGGCTCAGGAATTCTGGGAGTTGAAGTCCATGAGTCATAAAAGAGCCAAGGTTGCCTACCCCTGGTATAGGCTGACAAAATTAAAATTCCAATGAAGCATTAAACAGCACCATTTACCTGAAAGAAACCAATGGCTTCTCTGCTCACCCACAATTGTTAATTTTCAGGACTTTAGAAGCAGCAGCTGGGGCAGGAACTAAGAACTCCATTCAGACCTCATTGCAAAGAATTTAATGCTTCCTTGGTGGCCTCGTGAGCCACTGTCTAATCCGGGATGTTTGGCATTGGCCGGTCAGTTTTTGCACATTCAGACTTGAGTATATTTTCCCTGCGTTGGCACTACAGCTGGAGGGAGGGACGCCTCTCAAGATGATGCTTGCAATGCTTCTCCCTTTAGAGGAAAGGAGAAAGCTCTGCCTGGCAACAACGGTAATTTGACTAGAACTCTTGACATTCTAGCAAAAAAAAAAAAAAGGAAAAAATTCTCTATATTCATTCACTGAAAAAATTCTCTATATTCATTCACTGAATTTGACGGGGAAGAAAAAAAGCTTTCACGAAAGCTCATGTGCTTAGCTACTGCTATTCTGTCCATGTGTAAATCTATCTCTTAATAGCATTGGGAAATAAATCATCATTAAGAGTTTTCAAGCATTCAGACCACTAATGCAGTGTAGGGCCAAACAGAAGCAGCAGCAAGAGTTGTCACTGTTCCCTTAAAAATAATCCTTTCCTTCTTTAAAAAAAAAAAAAAAAACGCCGTAAAATAAACCCTAATGTCAGGTAGCCTGCCATTGCCCCCCTTAACTCACGCTTGCCTTTACAGGCTAGTAGGGTTTATACTGGGTTTATATTTCGATCTTTTGGTCAACTTCATCCCCACTTGCTTAGAGTTTGCTATTCAAGTGATCAAGTCTGGCCTTTGTGGAAAATCCCCCATCAAAAGCTGCGTTGAGGACATCATCCAGGGTGCTGGCCATCACAAAATTGAGATCCTGCCGTACGTTGGCTGGGATTTCTTCAAGGTCCTTTTCATTCCTTTGAGGAATGATGACCTTCTTCAGCCCAGCTCTGTGCACGGCTAGAACTTTGTCTTTTATTCCGCCGACCTACGAAGAACACAAAACAGGGAGAATCAGAACGAGAGAGAGAGAGAGAAAGAACGGAGGCCTTTCCAGTAAGAAAGGAGCCATTTGGGGACTTGAGTCAGGAGGAGGCACATTGTGTTCCCAATCTGGGTAATTCTTTCATGTTAACTGAATTATAAACTAGGTTCAGGACAGCAGCTGCAACCTTATTCTAGCTCAGAAGAAAAAGCACAGCAGCCTCCTACTGGGTCTTCCACCAAGAGGGAACAGGGAGGGGGGTCCCTGAAATCCAAGAACCTTTGATAAGCGTTTTTTATGGAAGGAAAGTTAGGATGCATAACAAAGGAACTCCTGCAACTCTTGTGTTTCAGTAGGAAGCTACGGATATAAATACAACAGACAAATCCTTTTGGTGCCCTTTTGTCTTGCACATCCTATCTAAAGGGTGGGAGACCCAGTTTCCACTCTTCTGAGTTTTGGCCACAGTTGGATCTGTTAGCAAACTCTTTTGATCAGACTGTGTAAGAACTAACTCTTGCCAAGAAGATGCTACTTTCTTTGGGAAATGAAAAAATATAAAAAGAACATGCTGGCCAGGGAATTCTGGGAGCTGATGTCCACACATGTCAGAGTTATCAAGGTTAAGAAAATGTTAGGAAACGCTTCACTTATTCATATATTTAGCCACTTAACCTCACACAAAGTGACGGAAAACCAAAGCATTTCAAGAAACACACATCAACCTATGAAATCACTGAAATAACCTATTTCGAATCGTAAATGGGCTTAGCTGATGGGAGAGAGATAATTTTAGAGAGTGGCAATGCTGAGGAATATAGTTCTGCACAGTCGGGGAAATCTTCCATCCTAAGGAACAATTTCTTTGAGAAATGCCAGGATTTTAAACACCTCACTTATTTTAGAAAACTTTCAATCCTGAGATGGACATGCCGTTGATTACAAGAAATGACCTCTTTGGGGTGTGCATTAAGGACCTGGGAAGATGCTACAGACCATATCCAGATCTTTCTACGGCAAGCTAATTTTCTAATAAATCCTCCAGTACTGCCTGCACAGATTTCTTTATCTTTTTAAACAGCGAGGCCAGGAATTGAATGTTGAGGTTTTCAGAACGCAAAGCACAGCCCCTAACCCTGGACTGTGGTCCTTTTGCATGGGACCATTTCAAAGTAGTAGATTAGAGGGAAGGTTAAACGAAGGCTGCTTTGCTTGCCTTCCATAATAAAGGCTCTGGTAAGAAGTATTAATTTCAGAGAGGCAGAAACCGTCAGCAAGCAAGTTAAGCCAGTAGAAGCCACCACCTTTAGCTTTGCAAACACATTCACAGTATTCAGTTACTGTGCTAAGCCATGTTTGAATGAATCACAATTGACTTCAGTTGATGGGGCAGGGAAAGCCAAAACTAACAAGCTTATGCCTTAATATGCTAAGTAAAGCCAGTTATGAAATGGCCCATTATTGGTTGGCTACTTTCAGTTTTATCAGTTGTTCAGGGGGGTGGCTAAATTTGGTTGATAGGTAGATAACAGATAGGTAGAGATATATAGGTGATAGATAGATAGATAGATAGATAGATAGATAGATAGATAGATAGATAGATAGATAGATAGATAGATAGATAGATAGATAGATAGATAGATAGATAGATAGATAGAGACAGACAGACAGACAGACAGACAGATAGACAGACAGACAGACAGACAGACACAGACAGATGATAGGGATAGATAGATAGATAGATAGATAGATAGATAGATAGATAGATAGATAGATAGATAGATAGATAGATAGATAGATAGATAGATAGATAGATAGATAGATAGATAGATAGATAGATAGAGACAGACAGATAGATAGATAGATAGATACAGACAGACAGACAGACAGACACAGAGATATAGATAGATAGATAGATAGATAGATAGATAGATAGATAGATAGATAGATAGATAGATAGATAGATAGATAGATAGATAGATAGATAGATAGATAGATAGATAGATAGATAGATAGATAGATTGATTGATTGATTGATTGATTGATTGATCTAAGAGGGAAACAGGAAAGAAGCAATTATCTGCCTGTTTCTAAGCAGGTGTTTTTCTGCAGCAAGTTACTGGCTGCCTAGCTGTAATCCATACTCATGCCAAGCGTTCTCTCTCTAGATAAAGATACAAACCATATGCCACACATCTCTTTAAAAAAAACTTGATATTTTTCCATCGCCTGTTCCAGGTTTGTGATAAACCCCACACATTCTCATTCTGAAAGGAGGTCCATTTTAATTAAGAAAATCTAGATGTTTATCCGTACCCCCGCATTTTCAAGCCCAATGCCTCTGAAGAATTAGAACATTGCTGGGGTCATCAAGATGGGGACAGAGAAAGGAATTCCTTCCTTAGCAGGCCCCTGACCTTAAAGTGACAATGTCACCAGAGCCTCCAGTTAAGCATCATCTGACAACTTTAACCCTGCAGTTGCAAGAAAGCCGCCCTGATCTGCTCTTCTCCCATCTTGCCACTTGCCATCAGGCTGCTGGTTTACTCTAACGCAAAGGAGCTGTACAACATCTAGTCCGCAGGACGTGGCACAGCCCTGCAAAACAGAGATCTAATAACGGAAGGTTTCAGAAAGCTCTCTAGGAAATAAATGTTGCCAGGGATAGGTTGCCTTAGAATAAAGAAGGGAAAATCGGGGCTGATTCGGGGGGGGGGGGGGGGGCGAGTAAAAGCTTTAACAATCATGATCTCTAAACAATACTTACTGGAAGAACCAGTCCTCTTAGTGTAATTTCCCCGGTCATGGCTACATCTGAACGCACCAGCCGCCCGCTGAAGAGGGAGGCAAGGCAGGTTACTATGGTAACGCCTGCAGATGGTCCATCTTTTGTGACAGCTCCAGCTGGGAAGTGCAGATGGATGTCTGTGTTGTCAAGGAGATCAAAACTTCCAGAAGCTTTAAGAAAGAGAAAGGGATTTTGCAGATTGGGGCTAGGCCGGTCTTTGTTCTAAAAATAAATAAAGAAAACCACCCCAGGCGGGCGCTGGAAGACTTGAATTCCTAACATGTTTCCATTTGGGAAGAAATCCCTATTTGAAAGCAGGAGGGGTGCCAGGGAAGGCAGGAGTGGGGGGGGGGAGTGAAAAACACCTGCATCAATATAGACTCCTAGCCTTTAGAAAAGGGAAAAAAAGATATCCTGCCCTAGATGAAGATTAGATTACATTAATGGCAGAAGGAAGCTTTTCTGCTGTGAGGATGCATGCTAATGAACCCTGACTCAAAACAAAGAAAATATTTTTTTTATCCTTCAAAAACACTATGAAGTTTACTTCTTTATTTATGAAACTTACTCACCACCTGTATGGCTGCCACGTGACTCTGGCTTACAATCGGATAAAAACTATTGTATAAAACTTAAAAGAGTCAGCAATGAAGCACTAATTACATTAAAATTAACAACGGCAATAGTGACAGCGCTTAAGACTTATATACCGCTTCATACAGTGCTTTACAGCCCTCACTCAGCGGTTTACAGAGTCAGCATATTTGCCCCCAGCAATCTGGATCCTCATTTTACCGACCTCGGAAGGATGCAAGAGCGAGTCAACCTTGAGCCCGTCAGGATCGAACTCTTGGCAGTGGGCAGAGTCAGCCTGCAATACCGCAGTCTAACCCCTGCGCCACCCACAGCGAGAAATTATTATCAAACTTATCTGCCGCCAATCTTGCCATGAGGCTACTCTTACAACAAGCTTATGGGGGTATCTTAGAAATAGCTAAGATAGAGGAGGGGATATATAACAGAGTGGAGATGAGGTCTTCTAATTAACCCAAGAACCACCTAAGATGATGTGTCCCTATCCAGGCTCCAGGCCAACTGGCACAGCCAGGTTTTAAGATCTTTACAGGAAGGCCAAGATGGTGGGATGTGGCTATTCCAGAGGATGGGCACCACGGCAGACCCCACCTGCCAAAATTCCTTGGCCGAGGGATATGCCACTTCTGCCGGTGCGAGTGGGGCAAGCCAATCCCATTGGGGTGGGACAGTTCCTCAGGTAGCCTGCTTCTTTGCTGCTCAATATTTCTAGTCGTATTATATTTTATATATTCTACTCGTTGTGTTTTAAGTAATCAGAAGATTGCTCCATCTTTGCTAAATCAGTAACGTTTGTGCTAACCGAACACACATTCTTTGCCCACGTAGGCCACAACCTCCTCCCACCATTGTTGACGCTGCATCCCAAGCCAAAAAAAGTGTGATTGTTGAATGACTGGTCTACGGATCTACCGCGAGGCTCTGCTGAAAGGACACATTGGGTTGGCCTCAGCCTTCTCTACCATTGGTCAGCTGGTATCTCTTTGCGTTGCTCCGCAGCCAGCTGATGGCGAGATGGGCCGATTCCTTCATGACATCCCCCAACTGTCCGGTCAAGGTCAACTGGCCTTCCCCATCCATCCGACTGGCTTCCACAAACATGATTTCTCCGCCTAAGGGCGTCCAAGCCAAGCCAATGGCTACGCCTGGTTGATTCAGCCGCTCCGACACCTGGAAGAAAAGAGAGGCAAGACGTTCACAAGTCATCCTTCATCTGACCTGCATCTGGAGTGAAGCTTGCAAGGAATTCCTGGGTACAGAAGTGGCCAACATTTGAAATGCTAAGCTATTTGCTTTGCCATACTCGTAGCGAAACACAGCTCTCTTCCACGACTGGGTGGGCCAGGCTAGGTAGAATACACCTCACTTGTTCTTAATGGTATCACCAGTATACAGCACAGAGAGTCCTCGACTTACAACGCTTCGTTTAGTGACCATTCGAAGGTACAACAGCACTGAGTTATGGCTGTCTTTCACACTTACGACCGTTGCAGTGTCCCCATGGTCACGTGATCAAAATTCAGCTGCTTGGCAACTGACTCATATTTATGACGGTTGCAGTGTCCCAGGCTGACATGATCCCCTTTTGCAGCCTTCTGTCAAGCAAAACCAATGGGGGAGCCAGATTAACTTCACAACCGGGTCACTAACTTAAGAACCGCGGTGATTCAGTTAAGAACTCTGGCAAGAAAAAAATGGGGCAAACTTCACTTAACAAGACTCTCACTTAGTAACAGAAACTGTCATAAGTCTACCTGTGGTTTGAATATAATTCATGCCGGTTTTAAACTTTAAAGCGCCGTGCAATTTGGGATACAGACTACAAAAGACAGCTCACCCCCCCCTCCATCTAATCCAACTGCAGCCATATTTGAAGGTCCCTCTCCAGATGCTGCCACCTCATTTTGCGATGAAGATAGCCGTTAAAAAGGACCTTTTCAATTGTAGCTCTTTAATTACGCTTAGGGTCAACTCTAATTACAGTGTGGACGCAAGCTTGCCAGGGAATCTCAAGGTTGTAGTAATGGAAGCAAGAGAGAAGACAACGAACGCCAGCCCTAGCCCTCCTCTCCACAGCGATGTATCCCTGTAATTGCCAGAAGCTCAGCTTAACTCTTTATCTTTTAATATGCCTAATATATCACTGGTTCAAATTCTGCCACCTTTACAAATCCACTCCCCCCCCCCCAAGCTTTTATTTCAGAATTCAACTCGACATATTCAGGCTGCACGGCTCCCTTCCTTTCCCTACATGAGCAGAGTTTGATTCCGAAGAACACCGGCATTTCCAAGGTTACAGGGGTCTAAGGCAGAGGTCCCCAATCTTTTGGGCACCAGGGACGGGTTCCGTGGAGAGAGGCATGGTTTTGTGTACTGCCTGCATGCCGTAGATGGGGTTTTGCTTGTTTGCGCGGACCAGTGGCTGGCAGGCCACGGCCCGGTACCGGTCCACGGACCAGGGGTTGGGGACTCCTGGTCTAAGGTATTCATTTTTCAAATATTTCATTTGGGGGGAAAAAAGGTACTTCCCCTTTCAAGAAGGCTAATTGGTTTCAATTAATTTAGCTTTTCGCTTTCTTGAGCCCCTTCCTTGAGCCAAGCGCTGACTGACAGGCAAACTGCCCTGGCGGGGTCTCGATTTCCAGCTGGTTATTGATGGCGGTGGAGAGGTCAGAGGTGAAAACTCTTCGAGCCAAGAAAGAAGGAGGGAAAAAAGAAAAAAACAATGAGAGGCCCACTGCAAGCTGCAGGAAAGACAAACAAATGGAAGCAAGGAGGAATGTTTCCCGCTGAGTCCCAAAAAGAAAAGCCACGGCAGTGAAGCCAGGCCAAGGAAGCTGTTTCAGCACACATTTTATCTGAGGCTGCTACCTACTGATGCCGGCCAATGGCCAGGACAGATGATGTCCATCTGGATCTGCTTTTAACTCTGCGCTGGTCCAGAAGGCACATATATATATTTCTTGACGATTTAATTGGTGGTTCCAAAGCTCCTGGACCCCTTTACCCAGACCTGTATTTTCATGGAGCTATGACAGGTAGTCCTCAACTTACAACGGTTTATTTAGTGACCGTTCAAAGTTACAACAGCACTACAAAAAGTGACTTGCGACCGTTTTTCACACTTACGACTGTCGCAGCGTCCCCCAGGTCAACACGATCAAAATTCGGACGCTTGGCAACTGTTTCACATTTACGACAAGTGCAATGTCCTGGGGGGGGGGTCACATGATCTCCCCCTTTTGAGACATTCTGACAAGCAAAGTTAACGGGGAAGCCGGGTTCGGTTAATAACCGTGCTTAACAACTGCAGCGATTCACTTAACAACCGGGGAAAGAAAGGCCGTAAAGCGGGGCAAAACTCACTTAACGGATGTCTCGCTTAGCAACAGAAATTTTGGGCTGAATTGCGGTTGACAGTCAAGGACTGCCTGTATTACAAATCATACGCCGGGATTGCGGTTTTCAACGGCCAGCTTTCAGATGTGACCCGAATTGCTTTTATTTCCAGTGCAATCATGATGCAGTTTTTTCTGACTTTTGTGAGCTTATTGTTGGTGGAGGAACTTTTGTTCTTGTCAATTTTTGTTGACAAGATTATCTCGGTTCTAAGATTCTAGAAAGAGCGCAGAGAAGAGCAACAAAGATGATCAGGGGACTGGAGGCTAAAACATACAAAGAACGGTTGCTGGAATTGGGTATTATGTCTAGTTTAATGAAGAGAAGGATGAGGGGGGACATGATAGCAGTCTTCCAATATCTCAGGGGCTGCCACAAAGAAGAGCTATTCTCCAAAGCACCTGAAGGCAGGACAAGAAGCAACGGATGGAAACTAACCAAAGAGAGAAACAATCTTTCCTTGATTAGTTTCTATCCATTGTGTCTTATTCTGCCTTCAGGTGTTTTGGAAAATTGGTTGACCCCCTCTACTTTGTGGCAACCCCTGACATATTAGAAGACAGCTGTGATGTCCCCTCTAGTCCTTCTTTTTACTAGACTGGTCATACCCAATTCCTGCAACCATTTTTCATATGTTTTAGCCTCCAGTCCCCTAATCGTCTTTGCTGCTCTTCTTTGCACTCTTTCCAGAGTCTCTACATCTTTTTCATAATATGGTGACAGAAACTGGGTGCAGTATTCTTAGTATTAAGCATTCTATAAAAAGGCAGCGTCTGCAAATCAATGCATAAACCCAAAACAGAGGTCAGCCTTCCCACTCGGTGGAACGTCAACACAAATGGCGTCGCGTCAATTAATGCTCGATCTTCAACTCCTGCCAAACTGCTCAGTGTGATTGTGAAGCTCTCCAATCAGACAAACTTGCACCTTTTCTTCGCCGCTTCTTTAAGCTGTTTGAACCGAGTGTGTTAATAGCTTTCAAGAGCTTCAGAGTCTTAAGGTGCCAATGAGGGGGAAGATCTACCTTGGCAAAGACTCTCCTACCAATCCAAACGAGGGAGTTGCACAAACCGTAAAGCCGACAAAGACAAGCAAACCTCCCCAATCAGCAACAGAAGAAATGAAGAAGTCCTACCTCGAGCTCATACATAGGTGGGCCCAGGATGTCCTTCAAGGCATGGAAGTCAATCAAAATGGGCATTTCAGGGGGCAGAGCTAGGTCAGAGGCGTCATGGAGGGTTTCAGATTTTGGATCTTCTGTGGTATGTTCTTTCCAGTCTGGAAGATAGGGTTTGTTTTTTAAAAAAACTTTTAACTATCAGTTTCATATTTGAAAAAGCAAAAAAAAACCACACATTCTGATGGCAGCTCCTAAAGAGAATGACCATATTCCACTGAAGAACAATGTACGGGTAACTCTTCGACTTACAACAGTTCGTTTAGTGACCGTTCAAAGGTTACAACTGCTCTGGAAAAAGGGATTTATGACAGTTTTTCACACTGACGACCCTTGCAGCATCCCCAGGGTCACGGGATCAAAATTCAGATGCTTGGCAACGGACTCCTATTTATGTCATCCCCTTTTGTGACCTTCGGACAAGCAAAGTCAATGGGGAAGCCAGATTCACACTTAACCACGGTTCCACTAACTTACCAAGTACAGAAATTCAGCTAACAACTGTGGCAAGAAAGGTCATAACATGGGGCAAAATTCACTTTTCTTCTTCTTCTTCTTCTTCTTCCTCCTCCTATTCCTACTCCTCTACCTCTACCACCACCTCCTCTTCTTCGTCTTCTTCATCTTCTTCTTCTTCTTCCTCCTCCTATTCCTACTCCTCTACCTCTACCACCACCACCTCCTCCTCTTCTTCCTATTCCTACT
>JALGBA010003898.1:0-17500 GCA_023970755.1 Azemiops feae | reverse complement strand
TCACCCCGGTCCGTGACTACTCTCCACGGGACAACTGACCGTGTGGGACAAGAGTTACACTAATATCGAAGAAATAGTGGAGAAAGGATGCCAAAGGAGGGACAAAACGAAACTGAGTGACAAAAATTAAAATGATTTTTTTTAACTATTTTAAATAATTAAATTGAATTGCTGAATTGTCCCACAGCGAGTTGGCCGTGGCGAGAAACAATGGTTGGAAACTGATCGAAGAGAGAAGCAATCTAGAATTAAGGAGAAACTTCCTGACCGTGAGGACAATCAACTAGTGGAACAGAAGTTGCCTCCAGAAATCGTGGGCGCTTCATCACTGGGGATTTTTAAGAAGAGGCTAGACAGTCACTTGTCTGAGATCGTATAGGTCAGTGGGGGCGAACCTATGGCACGGGTGCCAGAGGCGGCACTCAGACTTTTAGGCCTTCAGCTGGGTTTTATAAAACCTTTTCGCTTTAGGCCTCCGCCGCCGTGTGCCAAAAAAAAAAAAAAAGATTCAATCAGTCAATTTCAACTTCTCGTGGGAAAAAAAAAGATCTTGCAAAGTTGGAATTGATTGATTGAACTTTTAGTCCCACCCAGTCTGCCGTTACCACTGCAGCCACGCCCACCCAATGGGCCACGCCCACCCAATGGGCCACACCCAGCCAATGGGCCACACCCACCCAGCACTCGAAGATGCGTAAGTGGGTTTTGGGTTGCAGTTCGGGCACTCAGTCTCTAAAAGGTTCGCCGTTAATGGTAATAGGTTCTCCTGCTTGAGCGGGGGGCTGGACTAGAAGACCTCCAAGGTCCCTTCCAGTTCTATTCTATTCTACTCAAGTTGGCTGTGGCAAGTTGTCCCGTTCTGGCTCACCCCACCCTTGAGGATTTCTAATTTGAAGAGGTTCAAATCTAAAGCAAGACAAGGCCTGCTGCAATTCACGTGTTCCTCTCTTGAGTTATCCCTTGTTGAACTGTTCCATGGTGAGTTGTCACACAGCGAGTTGTCCTAGACACCTTGGGAAGATTTGAAATGGCGATCATTTGATCCTGCAATGCTGCCATTACTGTAAGTACATCCCTCTCTCTGAGACACACATGCACAAACGCATCATGTTTGTGTTACCTGGAACCTGAATGATCTCCATTCTGTCCAACAAAGCAGCTGGGATGGTGGCAGTAGTATTAGCGGTGGCTATGAAGAGGACTTGAGACAGATCGAACGCTACGTTTAAGTAATGGTCTGTGAAGTTATGGTTTTGCTCAGGATCCAAGACCTTTTAAAAGCAGAAACAAAAAAATGAGGGTTTTTTGTTTTTTTTAACAAAACTTACCGTGCATATTTAATTCATTTCATTTAGCTAAATATGCATGGCTACATTTTTATGGACTCACGCAACACAAAAATGCAGATATAATTTTAGGATGATTTCTAAACAGCAGCCAAAACGAACTTTAAAATAATATTTTCACAATCCTTAGTGAGTAGATATAAATGGGAGTACTGAAATACCAAACAGAGAACGATATGCAAACTCCCGCTTTAAAAAGAGGCTTTGCTATTGCAATTTTTAGCTAACAAAATTTCTAGGCACCTCCCAGTTCTGGCTATTGAACTACAGTTCCCAGGGTTCCATGGGAATAAGAAATGACATCGAGAAAACCCACCGATTCGAGGCTTCACTTGCAAGAGGTTCCACGTTTGCTCCCGTCATAACTGATTAAATAGAATCAGATAATATATGACAGGAAAAAGCTCTGGCCGACACCTTGAACAGCACTGGCACTTTCTGTAAATAAATACTGGGCTATTTTTTTTTTTATTTATTTATTTATTTATTTTCCAGTTTTAATAAAACTGAAACAGAGTATTATGAAATTTGGAAAAAATTGTATGATTGGTTAGAGATAAGGAGGATCGCTGAGATGATTATTGATTATTGATTGATTAGTAGATAACGCAAGGATTTCTCATTAGCATCTATATCAGGACACAACGGAAAGATATGTAAATACATGTATGTACAGCTTGTTATATTCTGTCCTGTTATAGAAGGT
The DNA here is from genome assembly GCA_023970755.1 of Azemiops feae. NCBI lineage: Eukaryota > Metazoa > Chordata > Lepidosauria > Squamata > Viperidae > Azemiops > Azemiops feae. The sequence continues at coordinate 15,448 of JALGBA010003898.1, read as the reverse complement.
ATTTTAAGTTTCTGTTTTTTCTTTCTGTAATAGCAGTGTTATATTCAGGGAGGTTGAATCATGTCCACTTTTGTTTTTAAATGTATATTTAATAAAATCATAAAATAATAATAAATAAATAAATAAATAAATACTGGGCTAGATAAATAAGCAGTCTGATATGGAATAATAACTATGTGTCGTCTTTGTTCCAGAAGTGTCTGGGCATAAAGCTGATCCAAAAGCAAGGGACAAGAAGAACATCTCAATGTAACAAGAAAGAAAGAAAGAAAGAAAGAAAGAAAGAAAGAAAGAAAGAAAGAAAGAAAGAAAGAAAGAAAGAAAGAAAGAAAGAAGAAAGAAAGAAAGAAAGAAAGAAAGAAAGAAAGAAAGAAAGAAAGAAAGAAAGAAAGAAAGAAAGAAAGAAGAAAGAAAGGAAAGGAAGGAAGGAAGGAAGGAAGGAAGGAAGAAAGAAGAAAGAAAGAAAGAAAGAAAGAAAGAAAGAAAGAAAGAAAGAAAGAAAGAAAGAAAGAAAGAAAGAAAGAAAGAAAGAAGAAAGAAAGGAAAGGAAGGAAGGAAGGAAGGAAGGAAGGAAGGAAGAAAGAAGAAAGAAAGAAAGAAAGAAAGAAAGAAAGAAAGAAAGAAAGAAAGAAAGAAAGAAAGAAAGAAAGAAAGAAAGAAAGAAAGAAGAAAGAAAGGAAAGGAAGGAAGGAAGGAAGGAAGGAAGAAAGAAGAAAGAAAGAAAGAAAGAAAGAAAGAAAGAAAGAAAGAAAGAAAGAAAGAAAGAAAGAAAGAAAGAAAGAAAGAAAGAAAGAAAGAAAGAAGAAAGAAAGAAAGGAAAGGAAGGAAGGAAGGAAGGAAGGAAGGAAGGAAGGAAGAAAGAAGAAAGAAAGAAAGAAAGAAAGAAAGAAAGAAAGAAAGAAAGAAAGAAAGAAAGAAAGAAAGAAAGAAAGAAAGAAAGAAAGAAAGTTATGGTTGGATGCTAGCAACGAAAAGGATGAGGATTTATGTTTTTGATCACCCCAGTGCTGTATAGGGATTTTTTTTTTCTGCGTCACACTGCTAGGAGTGAACATCCTGGAAAGCCTATCGTGACTGTAAATGCCTCTATATCAACATCAATCTACGTATGTTTTAAAAACCCTTGGACATGAAAATCACTGCAAAGTCAGTTCTAATAAATGGAATAGACCAGGCTTGAGTAACGTCTGGATCTGACAGTGTTATAGTCTCCTCCCAGATCAAAGCAGAGGAAGAGAACCAATGAGCAGGCACGGGCCAAATTCTTTGGCCCCTGTATGCATGAAATGTGCCCCACCCTATTTGATCAGCGAGATCAGTGGGATGTCTTACTTAGCAGACAGATAAAAACAACCAGAGAAGAGGGTTCAAATGTCAACAGTTGCCTTTTTTTAAAGGAGGCTGGAACAGACACGTGGGAGAATCACGGCAAAGGCAGAACACCAAATGCAACACCAACTTTCCGTTGTGTGCAGCATAACTGCAGGAGGTTTTCGCGGTTAAGGGTTTATCAGCTGGAAACCCTGCTGACACCACCGAGACAGAAACATGAGGATAATCCACCCGCCATCAGAAGGGGAGCATATTTGTTGTTAGTTGCGAAGTTGTGTCCGACCCATCGCGACCCCATGGACAAGGTTCCTCCAGGCCTTCCTGTCCTCTACCATCTTCTGGAGTCCGTTTAAGCTCACGCCTACTGCTTCAGTGACTCCCTCCAGCCACCTCATTCTCTGTCGTCCCCTTCTTCTCTTGCCCTCCATCTTTCCCAGCATTAGGCTCTTCTCCAGTCAGTCCTTCCTTCTCATTAGGTGGCCAAAGTACTTGAGTTTCAACTTCAGGATCTGGCCCTCTAAAGAGCAGTCAGGGTTGATCTCCTCTAGGACTGACCGGTTTGATCGCCTTGCAGTCCAGGGGACGGGGAGCATATACAGATACAAACATTTACAACCAAGCCCCTGCCTCGGTCACATTTCTCTGCCAAACGGCCACCCAGGAATTACATCACTGTCACTTGAATGTGCTAATTAGAGCTAAATTAAACAAAAGTGTCATTCTGATTTGTGTTGCATTTCAAGGTGAACATCAGAGTTGCCGGCATCAGGCTACACAATTGGCTTTTTTTTTTTTTAAGGGTCACTTGGCTGAAGATTTGCAGACCCAAGTGAGCAGAAGGGCTGCCAATGGCGATAGCCTTTCCATATTTCTGGATATGCAGTATACTTCACATTCTATTCATAGTTTTAATCTCTTTGGAAGAAAATGTGCTTCAGGGATAGAACTAGTTGAGAGAAGGCAACTGGGTCGGGTTTTTTTTTATTTGTGGACTCTAGTAAAAGGACTAAGATGGTAGAAATGTGGACCATACTATTTCAGTCCAGAGATGGGGTTACTGCAGTCCTTTTCTCTAACATGTATTTACTTATATAAAATAAGTTTGTTTACATGGCACACCACCCCATGGAAAACATCCACATTACTGACTGAACTCCATCAAACCTGGGAAATGTTTAGAAACAGCTGGAAGAATGCTAGGCTTGAGGTACTAAGTTTAAAGTTCATAGGATAACTATGCTCCAACTTTATGGAGACATTTCTATTATTTGAAGGGCCATCCCTGCAAGTTTAGTTGAAAGATAAATCACCAGAAGAATATGGGGATGGGGTGGAACCGAAGTTGCCCATTAACGGTTAACATGGAGCCAGAGAAAACCCACAATTCCCCTGATCCCACTTTCTGAACCAGGACAGGCAGTTTTCTGAGGTTTTAGTATTTATTTCTTAAGTTACATTTCAACTTCTACGTTGTTCGGCTCTGTTTCCATTTTTTTCTCTTTGGAGGGATGACATATACAGTACTTTATCTTGATAATGCATGAGGGGCAACCTGCTGTGGATCAAATGCATACTAAGCTGCTGTCATTCTCTCCATTCTGTAGGTGTGCAAATTACTTCCAATCATTTCCAAGCTCTCTTGTGCACCTTTGTTGCTAAGGCAGCAAGCAAAAGCCAACAAACACAACTCAAGAGGAAATAGCGGAACTCTGAAGTAAACAAGCTATGATATAGCATCATGGCAATCTTTAAGGATTGCAATGGCTTATTACATGACCAAGGGGATTTCAACTGATTGGACTAAAAAGAGCAGGGCTAAAGTTCAAAATTAACATGTCAATATGTTGGGTTTTATTATCTTATTATTTTCATGATAAAAAGAATAAAATTAGTGGGCATGACTCTATTAAGAAGAGGTGTCAACTCCCCTGAAGCATCAGGTCTGTTTTTCTCCATGACTCCCTAATTTCAGTATTGGGTTGTGTTATATTGTTATATTCAGAATTGGGTAGGTCTAGTTTAATGAAGAGAAGGACGAGGGGGGACATGATAGCAGTGTTCCAATATCTCAAGGGATGCCCCAAAGAAGAGGGAGTCAAGCTATTCTCCAAAGCACCTGAAGGCAGGACAAGAAGCAACGGATGGAAACTAATCAAGGAGAGAAGCAACCTAGAACTAAGGAGGAATTTCCAGACAGTGAGAACCATTAATCAGTGGAACTTCAGAAGTTGTGGATGATCCATCACTGGAGGCTTTTAAGAACAGACTGGACAGCCACTTGTCTGGAAGGGTATAGGGTCTCCTGCTTGAGCAGGGGGTTGGACTAGAAGACCTCCCAGGTCCCTTCCAACTCTGTTATTCTGTAAGTGAAATTGATTGTTTTACACAAGTCTGGAATTTGTAACAGATTTTATATACTGGGAGTTAAATTCAAATAAAGACGGAAAAGAAGAACAGGTTATTCACGTTTGCAAATCCAAACCTATTTGCTAGCTGCAATTCTGTAATGCTGAGAAGAAATTTGAGCATTTCAACTCTCCTAGACCTGAGTTACAGTGCAGAAAATACAACCATGTTAAAATTAGGATATGGATATACAGTAACCATGGGGTTTTGTTTTGTTTTTGACCCTCCCAAGATCTGTATGAGCCCAGGGAAAAGCTGTTACATTAAGACATGATGAACAAGATCCATTTGAGATACCAATGGGAGGACAAGATTTCACAGCTGCAGCTTTGTTTTGGAAGAAGGCAACTCAACCCACAAATCCAGAGAACTTGTCAGCAACAAAACTGCTGGAGGGCAAGAGAAGACACCCAATGAATCATACCGGAGCACAAGGGATTTGCTTTCTATACGTGGAAAGAGGCCAGAAACTCCGATAGCTTTCAGAGTCTATGTTCTGAGATCTATTGCAACCTTCCATAATTGCCAGATTTCTCGGGACTACGCATTGCAACAGAGAGAAAGCTGCTTTTCAGAAAGGGCTCCCGATTCCAAATTGATTGTGTGCTTACTAGCAAAACGTTGATATGCATCTTACGACCCATAAACGTACGACTACAGGTGGCCCTTGACTTATGACCAAAGCGGAGACCAAAATTTATGTTGCTAAGCAGGACAGTGAATTTTGCCCCATTTTACGATCTTTCTCGCCACAGTGGTTAAATCAGTTACCGCAGTGGTTAAGTTGGCAACGACGGTTGTTAAGTGAATCTGGCTTCCCCCATTGACTTTGCTTGTCTGAAGGTCGCAAAAGGGGGATCACGTGACACCCCCCCCCCCCCGGATGCTGAAACCGTCATAAATATGCACCAGTTGCCAAGCTTCTGATTTCTCACCACGTGGCCCCTGGGGATGCTGCAACGCTCGTTAAGAGTGAAAAACGGTCTTAAGTCACTTTTTTTCAGGGCTGTTGTAACTTCGGATAGTCATTAAATGCTGTAAGTCGAGGACTATCCATAGCTAGCAAAGTCAGCACTATTCAAATGGGAAATCAAATACGTAAAAACAAGCAGTGGGAAAAAAGCTGTGAATGCTCCAACACTGGAAGTTTTTAAGAAGAGAATGGACGATCATTTGTCTGAAATGGTATAGGGTTTCCTGCCTGAGCAGGGGGTTGGAATAGATGACCTCCAAGGTCCCTTCCAACTCTATTATTATTATTATTATTATCATCATCATCATCATTATTATCATTATCATTATTAAATACCTATCAATGAATGGTTAGCGAATACATTTCATATTGCGCAATATTTCTGTATGCTCTCCACATTTATCAGTGATAAATGTGTTTGTGTATTACACAAACATAAATCTCTATATATGATATATATATATGAGTATACAGATTATATACACAATCTACAAAACATGGATGATGGCCAGGAACCTAGCCAAAATCTCACCTCAGTATGTTGATGTTTGAGAGGCAGCTCTATCCTATAAATGTTAGGTACCCACGGAAGACTTGACACAAGAAGGCCTCTATGAAAAAAAATATGGCTTTGCTTTTTCTGTTAATGTATATTTTTTTATATTAACTCATTTAAACCTACTTGAATTTTATTTCTGCATCATAATCATTTTTATTCTGCCTGTGTACCACTTCCAAGAAATGTATATGGAAAACTGCATAAACTGTATCGGAGAAAGAAATACTGAAAATGAGGGTTATGCCCATTGAGGCTCCCTCAGTTTCTCCTTGTTCAGCCTACTGGCCTTCTGTGATTCATGCTTTTCCACTTCTGTGTATTTCCGAGTCCTCTCAAGCTCTCACTGGAGATGTGTTAAGCGAGCAACGCTACGTTACTATGAACAATTCTCACGTAATACGGGATGGAACGTCCACAATGCCCAAGCGACTGACTGCATGCTGCTGTCAACATAATTTATCCTTTCCATTATGGAATGAACACACATCCTTTTTGCTTATCGGCTTGAATTATGGCCTGGAAGAGTGCTGCTAATTAAAATTATATATCACACACGGGCACGAGTTTGAACATTTGTCAAAGACAGAAAGCCATCTCAATTAGCTTTCCTTAGGACAACTTTTTAAATGAGTATAATACACTGAAAGAGTTGAGGGAGAGTCAACGGAGATGGGTCAAAAGTCCTGCCAGGCAGCTAATGTTTCAGCCAAATCTCAGTCTGGGTCCAAAGCTTGCTCCGTAGCAATTCCAAATAGCAGAAGAGGCACCAAATAATTCTTCCTACCCGATCCTCGTTATAGAAATCAGTTACTTTATCAAACTTTTTATATTGCAAAGGTCTGACATTAACCTCCGGTTATCGAGAAAAGCCTATAGTTATTTGAAATTTCTAGCAGCTTCCCTTGCCTCACCGAGTGAGGCTTTCATTCACAGGATTCAAGACAATTGTGTCACAGAATCACAAGACTTGCACAGAGTTCATTGGCATACGAGTGTAAATCGCCTAGAGAAAGAAGTTGCTTTTTTCTAAGAACAATACAGCATTGCTGCCTTAAATTAAGTTTTATTCAGCGTGACATTCGGCTGTCAGCCCCAATTAAGTTTTATTCAGCGTGACATTCGGCTGTCAGCCCCAGTGGAGACTTTACAAAAGTCATAAAGAGGGTGTGAAGGCAATAATCTGCCCCATTTATTTTACTATCAAGATACTATTTTCAAATAGACACGATTCAAGTGACTTTTGCGATCCGGTTATCACCTGAGCAGGAAAGGGAGATAAAATATCATCTTCGGGCTCTTCGTTCCCATGGTAAGTTTTTGTTGTTGTTGTTGTTGTTTTGCATGAAAATAAAGATTAAAAAGAAGCTTTTGTGCATTCAAAACTCCTAGTCCCATAACAGGCAGAATAATCTCTGCAAGCATTTAGAGGCTGGCCTGTACTTTCTGCACGATTTCTCTTGTCTACAAATGTTCTCCATTAAGGAACACTCGGATTCCTTTCTGTCCACTCTTGACCTCCAAGAGGAGGACATCTAAATATAGCATGAATGTTCCCTTGTTGACGAACATAACTGGAAATAAGACATTCCGCTCTGATCCAGCAACAAATGCACCTTGACCTTAACCAGAGACTATCAACACATTGAAAAATTCCAGCCCTTTCCCCCCAGCGACAAATAGCAGAACGCATTTATTTAACATTCAAGACAAAATTGAACCCCAAGGTGTCATTTTCCTGAACGCTTCAGGTGTGTTACTGCCTTCTTAAATATCATAGCTGAGGATGGGTGACCAAACACTCAGCGTTGGCATCTAGGAAGCGAACCTATTTCCTCACCTGTCTTAAGTGCAGATTGTTGCCAAACACTTAGCGAAGTGCTTTTGCCCATCTTAAAAACAGCCTCAGAAATATCAAATAAATTAATCGAGGGATGCCTTCTACAAAATAGGGGGTGAGCAGAATACAGTTTATTTTTAATGTCAACGCTATGACCCACAAACCAGAGCACAGTGCAAAATTGTGTTTACTTAGAATTACTCAGAAGAATTACAAGTTAGGGAATTTGCTTTGAAAGCCAAAATGAAACTCAGCAGCAACCACAACTCTTCCCCACACCAATACAATCCTGGTTATCCAACTCCCCTACAAGCTTTTTTTTTTAAAAAAAAGTTTCAGCACTATAAAGATGGGATAAAACATATATTGCAGATACTATTTAACTGGGAGTCAGAGATGTTAGCAATCTACTTCCTATAAAAGATTCTGATGTAGAATCTCTTTGGTCTGGCAACAAATGACTAATAATCCTCTCCAAATTCCTTGTCCCAACAGAGGCAGCCTTGTGATATAACACATTGAGAAAGTAGACAGAATGACTTTTTACGCCTAATTGTAACCATTCTTCACACCATAGCAATGCCAAGTTGTACCAAGCCATCCATCTTGTTTCAAGTGAAAACAATGGTTTCCTAATACGATGTGATTGTAGCACTTGAGAAGTATTTAATGGGGGGGAAAAAGGTCTAATGACAAATGACTTGTAATTTTGTCCAGCACAACACACTTGCTATTTCACCAATGCAGCTGATCCATTCTCCCTTCCTATTCCTGTTAAAAATAAAAATGCCTTTCCTTAAGAATATCAATCCCATGTGCTTAAGTGCTTACTATCATGGGCTTATGATCCAAAATAGCTATCATTCTTAACATGTTCTCCTATATTAACTTAATTGAACTTTTTTTTTTTTAAAAAAGTAATAGTCTCCAGTTTCATTGCTCCACCACAGCAGCCAGTATGAATGCAAGAGAGATGTTTTCTAAAATCGATTAATGGATTGAAACCAGCATTCTGTACACTTAAGAGTAAAAAATAAAAAATGACCATTCCCTATTTTAATAGTCCCAAGATAAACCAGAGATTCTCCCGACTTGAGAACCGAAACAGACATCAAGTCTCCAAAATGTAATATTCTTAATAACATGCTTTCCTTAAGAGGTGAAATTTACCTCAAACGTCTGTTTTATCGGAAAATCTATTTCACGTCTTCCCTATCTAGTGTACTCCAGATTCGATGGGTGTGCAACTTCCAGAATTTTGGCTGAGAAGGTGGGAATTGAGGTCCTGACCCAACCGGAGAGCATGAGGTCAGAATCCAGGGTTCAATCCTTGTTTGTCAGAACGCATCCCAATGCTTACCTCAAGCAATGCAGCTGCAGGATCCCCTTGCAAGCTTTTTCCAAGCTTGTCCACCTCATCTAGGAGAAAGACTGGATTGTTGACCCCAACAGTCTTCAAGCCATTGATGATACGGCCGGGCATGCTGCCAACATACGTGCGCCTTGTAAAAAAAAGGAGAAAAATGGAAAGACTGAAATGCAACAGCATGAAAGCACTCAAAAACTGAACGATGCGAGCTTGGCTCAAGTTATGCAATGCACACCATCCCACAACGGACGGATGGCTGCCAAAACTGATGGGAGTTAGCAGAGAGGGCTAAACTGACCGCTTGGATTAAAGAAAAGAACACAGGCAGGTTGTTCCACCAATTAATTGTTATATTCAATTAACATTCAAGCATGATGATAAACCATACTTTATTGTAGCAGAGATAAATCCAGTCTCTCTTTAGGCTTTGGGAAAAGCATGTTTTAATTGACAATAAAAAGGTTTTGTGTATATGTGTGTAGGTATATGCATATACGGTGTTACTTATTCTTACTTGTAGTTCACTTATCACAAAAAAAAAAAAAAAATCCAACAACTTCACATTGTGAAACCTCAGCAACGAGTCCGTGAATTTCCCGCGACTAAATCTCACACAAACACAAAACGTAAATCAAGGAATGTGTGTACGATTATAAACCCCCGTGTCACTTCATTTAGCTGAAAGGATGGAGAAAATATTGTGTTATATAATGGGGTGGCTAATAAAATCCAGCTGGGGATGGAATGTTATGCCAGCCTCCTTCCCAGGACCCACATGATGTCAGAAGGCAGGATATAAGTCAAACTCCACCCCAAGTACACACACACACACACACACACACACACAGAATCTCTCTCTTGTTGCTTCTGCATTTCTACCGCTCAGAGGGACAGATTAAAAACTTTTCTCCCGCCTGGAATAGGAAAAATAATTCTTCAAAGCAGTTGACTTTGTTTATGTTCTCCTGCGATTTGTTTTCGCCCTGTCTGTAGCACCAGAGCAGCCTACCCCAAAGGCTCAGAGGATGTGTATACAAAGTCCACAAAAACAAGTTCCTAGCCCGGCACTATTATTAGACCTAAAGAATGTAGACGATAAAAGACTCCTTTTCTTTTCCTTGGCCTGTACTGGCATGGCTGGTGACGACTACAAAGGCTCTTTCCCTTGAGCTCTCGGTTAGCTGTCTCAAAACACAAAACAGAACCCAAAATCAAACTTCTCCCAGACAGGACTCAAGTCCTTAAGATTCCCACTGACTCTCCAGCATGGCTAGCGGAATTTAATAAGGGCATGTTGTTTCAAAGGGATGAAGGATAAAGAAACTTTCTAAGCTCGGGGCAAAACCATTTACTATCTGCATCCACAGAGGAGCAGGAAGAGCCTTCCTTTTACGTGAAGTAGGATGTACAGAACCGGGCTAAGTAATCGGTGAGATTTTGGTCTTTTTTTAAAAAAAACAAATTTGCCAGAAATAACAAACGCAGGGAGTCCTCGACTTACGGCCACAATCGAGCCCAAGCTTTCTGTCGCTAAGCGAAACATTTGTTAAGTGAGTTTTGCCCCCTTTTACGACCTTTCCTGCCACAGCTGTTAAGGTTAGTCAGGCGGTCGTTAAGCGAATCGGACTCTTCTTGTCGTAAGGTCACAAAAGGGGATCACACGGCCCCGGGGGCACCGCAACCGTCCTAAACAGGAGTCAGTTGCCAATCCTCTGAATTTTGATCACATAACCATAGGGGTACTGCAAAGGTCGTAAGTGTGAAAAACAGTCGTAACTCACTTTTTTCAGTGCCGTTGTAACTTTGAATGGTCACTAAATGAACTGTTGTAAGCCGAGGATGACCTGTACTGGGTAGCAAGAAAATATAAGGACTCTTCATAGGTGTTTTCCTTTAAACAAGAACTGGAAACACATTAGACTAGTCAAAAAGAGAAAAGAGTAAAAGCAAAGCTACTACAGCTAGTCCTCCAGTTACAACCGTTTGTTTAGTGGCTGTTCCAAGTTACAACAAACACTGCAAAACGCGACTTATGACCGTTTTGCACACTTACGACCGTTGCAGCATCCCCGCGGTCACGTGATTAAAATTCAGACGCGAGGCAGCTGACTCACATTTATGACGGTTGCCGTGTCCCGGGGTCACCTGATCCCCTTTTGCGACCTTCTGACAAGCAAAGTCCAGGGGGGAAGCCAGATTCATTTAACAACCGTGTCACTAACTTAACAACTGCAGTGATTCGCTTCACAATTGTGGCAAGGAAGGTCGTAAAAGGGGGCCAAACTGACTTAACAAATGTTTCACTAATGTTGGGCTCAATTGTGGCCGTTAAGTTGAGGGCTGCTTGTATAGGGAATTCAAAATTATCATGTTTTCCTCAGAAGCCATTTTTAAGCCATGTGGTGTGTGGAACAAGCCAAAGAGCCTTTGATTGACAAAAGAAGAAGCTAAGACATCAAGCATGGATTCTCATGTGCAAGGCTGGGTCTGTCACATATGCCGAAACAGAATTAAACAAACAGAATTCTGGGCTTGGCTGTCGAATCTGAACCCAGCCAATCTGTTCCAGCTAAAAGAAATGTCTCTGGAAATCTGGAAGTGAGTTGAACAAGAAATCAGACAGTTCTCAGAGCTGGGGAAGTCAGGAAGGAGGAAATTATGCCCTGAAATGCTTCCTCTTACTTTTCACTTACCTAAACCCACACCTATTAAGACTTAAATGTGGATAAAAGCCTGGAGTTCAACGCCACAAATTTCCCTTAAATCTATGGCCCTGAAACAAATCCACCAGACGTTAAAGTGATTAATTTTAACTGGATTGCCTTCCTAGGAAGCTAGCCTGGTGCCTTTGGACTGGGGAGTGCAACAGTCAAAATCTTTCTAAGCCACCAAGGTCACCCTGTGCCTCTCTCATCTTCTCTCTCCAAATTAGCTCCGGGTTATTGTGAGGGGAGAAATTCCACCATGGAAAGAGGAAAGTGTTCACCTCGGTGTGTAACTTTTAGAAACCCTTGGAAGGGGAGGGTAAATAAATTATGAATCATGCTTCTGCAAATCGCACTCACAGAGTCAGAGACTTTAAACTGCAGCAAGGAAAAGCTCTCGTTACATCCAAAGCACATCCTGCTTCAGGCACACAAACAAAACGTGTCAAAAAGGCATCACGATTGATGGGAGGAATATCAGATACACACATTACGGGGGTGTCCCTTTTCACAGTCCAAATTTATTTTCACTTGATGAGCTCGCAGAGACAGACCCAAGAGCTTCGTACAAAACTTTTACAAAGTGAAAAAAGAAAGACAAATTAAAAGGCAAAGAAAGAAAGAAAGAAAGAAAGAAAAAACCCTGTGGTTATACAGCTACCATTTTATTAGACTTAAATTAGCTCTATTGGCAAAATACTATATCCTGTGTCCCTGACCCTAACCTTAAACATTCCCTCACAGACATTTAACTCTGTGTAGACTTTCTATTATTTTATAAGGCCTTGGTAAGACCGCACTTGGAATATTGCATCCAGTTTTGGTCGATGTGATGTAAAAAAGATGTTGAGACTCTAGAAAGAGTGCAGAGAAGAGCAACAAAGATGATTAGGGGACTGGAGGGTAAAACATCTGAAGAACGATTGCAAGAATTGGGTATGTCAAGTTTAATGAAGAGAAGGACGAGGGGTGACATGATAGCAGCCTTCCAATATCTCAGGGGCTGCCCCAAAGAAGAGGGAGTCAAGCTATTCTCCAAAGCGCCTGAAGGCAGGACAAGAAGCAACGGATGGAAACTAACCAAAGAGAGAAGCAACCTGGAAATAAGGAGAAACTTCCTGACAGTTAGAACAGTTACTCTCTTCAAGACAGTGGTTTTCTTAGGTTCTCCAATGAAAGGCATATAACAACCTCTAGTGGTTCCCATTTGAACAGCAAGACATGTTCTGCTTTTCAGAGGTAGTCTAATCAACACAACAAAGCTACCAGCTATGCCGGTCAGCAAGAGTGGTGAGGATGTGACCAAATTGGAACCGAGCAAATGGCAATTGCGCATGTACTGCATTTATTATGTATCTGACTTATTGAGAAATACATGGACATCGACACTTGCCTTGCCCTAAATTCCAGCAGGTTCCAGGCGGTAACAAAAGTTGCCTGTAGCACCATCAGCCCCGATGTCCCAGTTCTAAATTTTTCCTGCACTGGATTCAAGAATCTATAGAGGAATTCTAGGTGTCTTTGATAAAATGCAACCATTGGGAAACCTGATCAAGAAGCTCTACACCAGGGTTTCTCAACCTCCTCAACTTTTGAAGATAGGTGGGTAGCATGGCTGGCTGGGGCATTCTGGGAGTTGAAGTCCAACTCTCTAACAAGGATACTCTGAACAAGGATACCAGATTTGTTCATTGAACAGATAATAAGAGGCAGCACCAAGAGGTCTAACAAGCTAACCTGAAGCAGGCTGACATACAATCGTGATTTAAGACATGGTGGTTTCATAGATCAGCATGAGAAGTAGTAGTGTAGTGGAAGCTTGGAACCAACTTCCGGCAGAGGCAGTCGGTCAATCATCAGTAACCGAGTTTAAACATGCTTGGGGTAAACACATGTCCATCCTCTGACAAAAATTAAAAATAAAATTTAAATAAAATATAAAAATAATGAGAAAAAAAAAAAAAAAAAAACCTCGAGGGACCATTAGGACTTTTTCTGCTGTCAATTTTCTATGTTTCTGTGAGACTTTCACCCAGGTTATGATAAGCCAGGGGTCTTCAAACTTGGCCCTTTTATGACTTGTGGATTTCAACTCCCAGAATTCCTCAGCCAGCTGGGAGTTGAAGTCCACAAGTCATAAAAGGGCCAAGTTTGAAGACCCCTGTGATAAGCAGTGCAAATTAAAGCTGCAGCAAACGTAAGCCGAAAGGGCCTGGTTGCGTGGAGAAGAGCAAAAACTTTGCTTCCCTTGGCCAAGGCTGCTTTCTCTCCTTGCATAAAACACACACTTCTTTTCCCAAGGGATCACACATAACTAAACTCACACCTTTACCTCACCCTAAGCTCCTTATATGTTACCTTATACTTTCGTTTCCCCTGTTCCAACTTGTAAGTCGTGAACATAAATTTCAGCGCATCAGATCATTTGGGCGACACTGTTCACTTTCCCCCAGTCAGCACATCCTATACCAGTTGAACACCAAATGGCAGCTGTCAAAACTAAAAACTAGCTCAGCCTCCTACAGATGTATTTCATCCCCCTCAGAGCTTCTGTAGTCTTCAGAGTCTTTTTTTTAATGGTGATTCCAACTGATCTTTTTAATGTCCCTCACTGGGATTGGTACAATTATGGCTTGATCCTCGGCACTACATGTTCTCCTTAAAACTTTCTCTATAATCTTCCTTTAAATAATAGCTTTCTACCGTCACTACAGTTACGATGACCGCCCAGGGATGGGTTTTGTCCTACTTGGGATCTGCTGGACATAGATAGCCAGATGCTATCTTATGGGGTTCAAATCCTCTATCATGAATTCAATTCAGGGGTATCTGTTCTTCAGATGATTAGCTTTTTAAAAGTGTCCAGGTGTTGCACTCAAAAATAGCACGACTGGATATATAGAATCTATTTATCAGAAGGGTATATACAGCCCACCTGTCAACGCTGCTAACATCGGATGTTCTTGCTTTGACAACGTATGGAGATGCAGCCATTTTCCTTCTTATGTTTCACTCTTAGAATTAGTTAGAATTAGATGATACTGGGGGTGGGGAGGAGGAGGAATGTGCATGGGAGTTTAGTTAGACATAACAATATTGTAACATGTGTGAGAACCAAGGTTTTTTCAAATAAGAGATGATAAGAAATGGCGGGTTGGAGAACTGGAGGGAAAGCCTGCATTTCAAACTAATTGGAGAATGTGATTTATGACTGTTAATTAGAGGAGGGAATTGTGCTTTGATACTATGTGCTCAGATGAGGGGAATTCAGATTTTGGCTTCGCCTATGTACGTGCCAATGCTATGCTACTCAAATAAAGATTCTTTAAGGTAAACAATGCCTCGAAGTTCTTTGAAAAGTTTTATCTGTCAGAACCATGCCATTAAGCTTAGCTGTCTGAGCAGACCAATGCAGAGGTTACATTATGTCATGTCCCCACGTATGGGTTTAGCCATATAATACCCTGTAGATCAGCAGCCCCCAACCTTTTCGGCACCAGGGACCGGTTCCGTAGAGGGCAATTTTTCTGAGGATCGGTGGAGCATGGTTTCACATCCTGCCTGGATCCCGCACTTGCGCGGATGGGGCTTCGCTCACATGCACGGCCCAGTTCCTAGCGGGCTGTGGAGACCGCTGCTAGTCCAGAGCATGGGTGTTGGGGACCCTTGCTGTAGATGCTATCCTACAACTCTTGCAACTGATCCGTTAAGGCAACACTAGTGACATGATTAACAAGAATGCAACCTTTTATTTAGTCACTCAAATTAATCTACTTTCCAATCAGCACTCAAAGAGGAGAACTGAAGCCAGCGTGGTACACCCTGTGAAGCAGCAAGGCGGGGTCAATCTGCCTCTAGAGAGCGTTTCACTTTAATGAAAGGCTATGATCTGCATGCATTGCATTAAATGGGTCAAAAGACAAGCTGTGCAGCCATTCCAGTTTTGTACATACAAATACTGTGCAGCTTTTCAGACGGGCTAGTATTGAAACACATTCAGATCAAAGCTAAGCATACTTCTAGTAGACAAGCACCACACACAATTCAACAGATCTCAGAATTATGCTCCAAGCTGATAAATGAAAATAATTTAAATACTTAAAAAAAGTCAGTTGATGCTCAGTGCAATGTATTCTCTTCTATATAGGTTTAACTCGTGTAAACCTAACCTGTAATTATAAACATGATTACGTACATGACCGTCTTCGGTAGCCTTTACTACTTTCAAGTAGAGCGACAACATAAATAAAATCTCAAAAAAAAAAAA